>PKRV01003007.1:0-53217 GCA_003709505.1 Hyphantria cunea
CGACGTAGCCCACAGGATTAGCAAGCTGAAGTGGCAGTGGGCTGGCCACATTTGCCGAAGAACCGATAACCGTTGGGGGAAACGAGTTCTTGAGTGGAGACCGCGTCTCGGCAAACGTAGTGTAGGACGTCCACAGGCCAGGTGGAGCGATGATTTGCGCAGGACTACTGGCAGGAGCTGGATGCGAGAAGCCATAGATCGAACTAAGTGGCGTGAAATTGGAGAGGCCTATGTCCAGCAATGGACTGCGATAGGCTGATGATGATGATGATACTTTAAATGTTATCTAGTTTTCAGCGTTTTAATATTTTTATATTTATTTATAAAGTTTTCTTCGATAAACAAAATACTTGGGAATAATAAATTGAAGAACAAAAGCAGTAAAATCAGAAACAGTCGTAAGATCAATATCTGTAACAGACAGAGATGATTGCACATTAATATGTCAAATTCTATTTCTAAGATCTGTTAGTTTGATACTTAAAATTCAATCTATAATAATTTGTTATTGGTCAAGAGGTTAGTGACCCTAACTGCTAAGTTGAAGTTCGTCATAGATTCATTTGCTACTAAGGTGCGATATTTTTTTTAATTGTCTAGGTAAATTGTAATTAATTTATCAATCATTTTTTGTTTGTTATGGGCCTCCGGTATCCTCACTCACCCGCTGAAACACAACGCAAGCGCTGTTTCTCACCGGTTTTCTGTGAGACCCTGGTATCACTCCGCTCGAGCCGGCCCATTCATGCCGAAGCATGACTATTCCACGGATAATACCATTTGTACGTATTTGACTATGATGTATGCTTGGGAGAGGCCCACGATCAGCAGTGTACTGCAATGGGGTGATGATGATGAAAGTATTTAGAACAGGCTTTGCCTAGTTTGGGATTAGACAGTCCCGTGGGAATAGTACCTACTTTTTATGGAGCAGAGTGGATATACTGTACAGATTTTTCTACAGTTTGCAAATCAGTTAAGATTTGAGACAATTTTTTTGATCCCCTTATACATATATCCTTTTACTTATATGAAGAACTAAAAAAATAAAATATATTATACGGTAGTTCATTATTAGGGCACATCTTTTAACGGCCTCATAAGTCTGAATAAAAAAAGGGCACCTTTGAAGGATCATGCGTGTTACTGAGTCCGTCAGTCATAGCCAATTTGATCTGGATAGACTAAACCAATTGGGTTGAAAATTACATATACATTTCAATTCTTGTGACAAAAGTTTTAATATTCGAAATAAATAAACTCCTACTATGGGCTTATTTTTTGGCAAACAACTTATACATTTTAATTTTAATTACTCTAATGTTATTATTTTTTTTAGTAATAAAGTAGCTGGCAGTAGACTTTTACCTCTATTCTTTATAAATCTACTGATATAAATCTACTCTTATCTGATTTGACTTATATCTACTGAGTTATCGCTACTGGTAAGACAGTTTGGAACTTTTTGCCAATTTCTACCACGTGGAGGTATATGGAATCTTCTACTCTATTTATTCTTGATCACATTGGTATTGGTAAGTAAATATTTCAAAATTTATTTCTCTATTTTTCGGTTTTTTAACTAAAATATATATGATATTTAAAATAACTACTTAAACCAATATCAGACTTTAATTTCAACGTACGACCACAATTTATTTTTATTTATTATAAACAAACGAATGTTTAGATGGATTAAGAAAACGGAGTGTCACCATTCCTAATAATTCCGTAGTTGTCGTAAGATCCAAGCATGGGAACAAACTACGTAGGACAACAACACTGCAAAGAGAATGAAAACTTGCAACAAACCCTTTTTTTACACCTTTTTTTACGTGTTGAAACCCCACGGGTCGTCACCCCACCGGCGTTTGTGGTGTGTTGGAATAAACCGACTAAAACCACACGGTGCACCACTCTGTGTCTGAGGAGGGAGTGATCCGGGAACTGCTGTTATTAACACATGCGGACCCCTCCCAGAATTTCCGCAGTATCACTGAAATTTCTAGAGGTACTTTCGATATATAAATTCTTGGTTACTCTGTTCTACATTGCAATAATCTATTATATATAATAACTCTAGTGTGAAGTTGTTGCTCACGATGAACTTAGAAAATATCTGACGGATTTTTACTTTTTTTATTGTGTGTTTTGTTAACATTACGCTTAAACCAGTAAGGACCGAGCTTGATCGAAAAGAAACGGAGAAGTAGCGTGGGTCAACTTGTGATAATGTAGTTCTCGGGTAAAAACATATATTTATATGTTTTTACCCGAGAAGTTTTTACTACATTAAATGGCTTAAGTATGTTAAGTCAAAGAACGATATGGTTTAAGGAAAATGTTTTTATCACTTCTAAAGCTCGGTATTATTTATTTATATTGCAAAGATAAAATCTAGCAAAACATATTTTGATTGATAAGTAAAACCGTTAATGTCCGACAAGCTCTGACCGAATATGTGAATATTAAAATCTTCAAGATAAAATTCGGGAGTTAATGGGCTACCTACAGTGAATACATTTCTTTATGCCGAACTCGTAACATTATTAGCCTCGATAAAGATTTCATTTTAAGTCGAATTTATTATTAGGCATTGATTTTTACAACTATGATAAGTATTTATAGAGTAAAAGAAGAAGAAATAGCTAAATAGTGTCCAAAGCAAATGATGTATGGCTTTATAGAATCGATTCGATATTTTTGAATTATACTGTTACAAAACAAAGTCGAAATTCTAAAGAAATTTAAATAAAAGTTACCTCCACAATGGCTTTGGGTATCCAAGTGACGGCAATAAAAAGACTTTCTTTGACCGATAGATCATTAGCCATCGCTACCAGGAAAGCTGTTAGCAACCGCAGCACTAGTGCCGCGAAGATGCATCCCAGGATCAAACAGAGCTCCTTACTGCTTATTTGCCATATCTGAAATAGTACTTATTTTGCAGATCGTGTTGGTTAGTTAGGAGGTAAACTTTTTCTTTTATTGCGTATTATATTCAAATGAAATGTTGATGTAAGAAAGTGTTGAAGAAGACTATTACATTTTTATAGTATCTTAATTGAATTTATACTACATTGCATTTTCTATTGAATTTTATATTATTTTCTTTTTGTAGAAATGTTAATTTACACAGCATAATATTTATTTATTTATCTGGTAAAGAATATAAAAATAGAATAAGAATATAAATATAGAACATTTAGAATAATATCTGAAAAAAAATCGCATTAGGTACTTGACAGTACGTATGATAGTGGCATATCCGGTTCAAAATTAATTATTGAATAATCTTTAACAGTTGTTCAATTACTATAAATCTATTTCTAAAAATATGTTACAAATTGTAGTTTATGATCATAAGCTTAATAAAATAGCTATCGAAATGGAAAAGAGTATAAGTTAAAGTATGTTTACTTCCCGTGAAGACAAAAGAATAGCAATATATCATAATAGCATAGCGTTTAGGATTTCACAGAATTTCAATAAAGTAAAACCCTACGATCAGTAAGTGGACAAACATTGCTCTGATATCTTTAAAGGGCTATAGGACTCGTTTTGTGTGTTAGTGTGTCCAGAGATACACATGTTCTATACCTGCAGATTTATTTAATAGTGTTATAATAATGTACGGTGATCTTTAAATTTTACCTTGAATTATAAAAATCATATAAGTATTCACTTCCCTTAGCTTCTTTGCAAAGACAATAAGGTAGTTTTAAAACATAGAAGACTAGGACTGCTTTATAGATTAGATTTTAATGAAAATAGAATTTCGATGTCAAAGACTTAGAAACGTGTTCGAAAAAGAGAAAATATGTGGTTCTTGATTCTTAATATCTTTTTGGTCAATAAACGAGTGATTGCAAAATACCTACACTATATAATTCATGCTTCGATATTAATTATAATGCTATGGCGTTAAAAATAAATACAAAATGACTGGTAAATACAGATAGATATGTACATCTAGAAAATACCCGCTGAGGGTGAAGAGCATTGGCTCAAATATTCTCCAAAGTAGTTTGTAGACTTCCCAGACAGGATTGTTGGTGAGCGGCCAATCCCGACGTGCCCACCGCGTCGCTGCTGTGGCAGCACATACCATAATTGCAACACCGGCTGCAACAATCCACATTAAAGATTAAAGTTGTTTTAAATAACAATCTAGCAAGTTTTGAATGACTAAAATCGGAACAACAACAATAAAACATACATATAATTCTAAGAAGTATGTTTTATAGCGAAAGTTTAATATTAAAACTAATTCAACTCTGACAAACATTACCAATGTGACGCGATGAGAGCGTCATACCATGTTCTTATGTTATTAATTAATAATTCGTATTAATGTTAAATAAGTAACTTTTGTTAGTTTCATCAATTAGTTACAAATATATTTTGCAGTTAAGCAAAAAACAAATATTAGTGTTAGTTTTATATTTTAACCAATCATAATAATTATCAGAATAAGCTACATACACATAGTTACTAGAAAAAAGAAAGAATAATTTGATTTTTTTAAATATTCGTAGTACAGTGTGGCAGAAAAGGAAGACAATTAAGATTATTATAAGAGATTAAGTTAAATTTCAACTAACAAAAATAAAGATGTATAAAATGTATGAAATGAGGGGCTTTTTATTTTATTTATTTAACCAATAATAAAAACAGAATTCTGTATTTCTGGAACTGAAAATAAAAGAAACAAATAGTACAAATAGTCTTTTCCTCCTTGATAATGAAGTTGGATTAATCATATTAAAATGCATCGTGAGAAACTTGAATGAAACAATTGTTCTTGAAGATAAGTGATATGAAGGTTACCCGGAAACCGGGAGTAAATAGCTATTTGAAAAATAAGAACGAGAGTGTTTATAATATTGATATTATTATTATATAAGACAACAATGAATGAAAATGTAGTGCATCTATAAACAAAAGTGATAAGTGCATCTATAACAAAAGTGATATATTAAGTTTGTGTATGTATTTATTTTTGTAAATATTCACATTTGAACAGATCTGAGATTTGTGCACCCTACTACTGGTACCCTTATTAATGTCACCAAATTATCCGTTTAAAGGTTGTCTGTAAGAGATCGCCATGAGCGATAAGACCGCCAATTGTCACATTTGTAGGTTGTAATTCTTTTTTGTTTTGTATCTGTTAAGTGTGTACAATAAAGATAAATAAATAAAAAAAAAAATATTGTGAATGATTTCCTTTTTATTCTTTTCTGTAATCACTTCTTACAACATTTGAATTTTAAGTTTGATAAAAATATTTGGTTGCATGATTTCTTTTAGTTTACAGCATTTCCCCACGGCAATAGAGCCACGCTTCGGCATGCATGGGTTGGCTTGACCGGAGTGATATAACGTCCTCACAGAAAACCGGAGTAAAACAGCGCCTGCGCTGTGTTTTACCGAGTGAAAAAGGATACCGGAGGCCTATAACTTGACCCCTCTACCCCATCCCCCAAAAGCCGGCAATGCACTTAAGACGCCCTTGGTGGTGCGGTTGTCCATGGGCGGCGGTAGTCGCTTGCCGTCAGGCGATGCGTCTGCTTGTTTGCCCCCAGTTCGATGGTTTTTTTTATAAATATTATAACCAATTATAACGCTACAGGTTTCTTCAATCTTGTCAAATTACGTATCATGTACGTCATGTATACTGCTATATTCAGTTTTATTTTCATAATTATATATGTATCTCAGTAGATCGGTTTTTGTTTTTGCGAAAGACGGTCCCCATTTCATGTCATCCACGTTTTTTATATTTTTTATCATTAATTCCATCACGACGAAGACTTGGAGACTCGAAGACTTAGAATTGAAGACTTGAAATACTTGACATTGGCAGAAATAGCTGATCCGGCTGATTGCCATATCATCAAAAGAAGAATGTATCTCAGTACAAAATAGTTTCAAATTTGTTACTTTCTTTATCAACATCTAGGATAAAAAACTTCTTTTTAAGATGACTATTAAGACTGTCGTACTAAAGAATACATAAAAGATACTGTATAAATTTAAGGCTTAATTTAAAATTGGTTTTTGATTTGGTGTTTTGTTTTTAGAACAAAACCTTTTCCGCGTGGTATCGACACTATATTAGCAAAGATAAACTGTGCAATGTAGGTATGAATAATTGACTTCGGACAAGCCGTGGATTTTTTATCAACTGCATTATGCGACTTTCCGCTACAAATCTTGATAAATGCATCAACTGTATTAAAATATTACCACATATTGTTATCTCTTATATGGATTGATAGACTTAAGTCTTTATTATCCTCAGATATTTTGACAGTAATTAAATATATTCAATAACTATTGAAGGCGACAAGTATTATCGGCGATGGTGATGATACAACGTTTTTATGGAAATGGCACAGGAAAAAGAGCATAGTATTCATAATATATTAAATTATAGAGGTAGAGTAGAGTAGGTATAGAGGTAATAAGCAAAAGAAAAGTCTATCTCTAATACGATGACTTCTTTGATGATTTTTGGAAATTAAATGCGTATCATTTAATACGACCAGCTATACAACTAAAAATTATTTCTATCTGTCTATCTATCCATCCACGCCGTATTCAATGATGACGACTCCCTCCTGTTCATTCTGGGTTCTTCCTTTGATGGGCTCTGATGTGCCTAGACCGAACAAACCAAACTTAGTTTTGAAAATCCGGTTGCCTTGCATTCGGTTACAGTAGAGCTGGCCGTCCGAGTTGAGGTATAATTATACGAGATCTTGAGCTTCGTTTTGCGCTTTTGACGCTGTGTGTTAAGCTCCTTCAACGGGCAGTCTCGAATCTCTCGACACCCGTGACAACTGTCCTTTGCCACTCGGGTCTGACACCAGCAATTTGCTCCCAGGAATCTGTTGGTATCGCACAAGCGAGGATGTTACGCTTAAAAACGTCTTCGTACCAGAGGTATTGACCGCTCTGTCTGCGTTTTCCGCAAGTTAGTTTAGAGTAGAAGATTGCTTTTGGCAATCTGTAAAATGACAGTATTTGTGCGGTCGTGTTGCATTATTAAGTGCGAAACTGGAGGCCCAATCGCTCGAGCTGGTATCCCATCCGGCCCAGGAGTGATGTTCTTGGAACGGATCTGCAGAACAACCGCCCATACTTCCGATTCCCAAACGGGCGGACCGTCGTCGTCTCTGACCGAATAGGCCATCGACGGGTATTGTGTGTTTCGCCGGCTGCGGGGAATAATCGTTAATCTCTAATAACTCTTAATATTACTCAATTTTAATAACTTAATTATGTTATGTTGATTTTGAATGTAGAAGTCAATATTATTTATTTATTTACTTATTATACATCATGCACTTAACGTACATTGGCGGACTTAATGCCTAAGGCATTCTCTACCAGTCAACCTTTAGGTGATGCATAGAAAACGGAAAGTAGGTGCTTTTGATTAATAATTGTATTAAAATAAATAGATCAAATGGCAAATACACATAATAAATATAAAACTAATTTACCCACTTAAACTAATACATATTATACATGCAACTATATATATATATATATATAAACATGAACAAGTACATAAAATACATAAACATACACAAATAGTTATAATAAAAATAGTGAATGAGGGTTATGAGGATGATGATTCTGCCACTTGTTTGTTAAGGTATTGCTTAACTTTGGTCTTAAAGGAAAAAATATTGGTGGCCACCCTGATTTCTAGAGGGAACTCATTCCAAAGAAGAACAGAGCGAACAACAAAGGATGATCCAACAAATTCAGACGTATGGGAGAGACAGCGAAGAAGGAGGTTATTGGTGGACCGAAGGCTTCTGTTGTGATTGCTACATAGTAGTTGGAAGTAAGAAGTTAAATATGTTGGTGATGCGGGGTTATTTAAATGGAGTATAACACTATTAGAGCACGTGGTTTTCGTCTTGGACGGATTGGGAACCGGTTGAGCTGCAAGCGGAAAGAGGATACATGATCATATTTACGGAGATTATAAACTCCTACTAGCTTTACTACTATTGTTTTAAATGTAAAAACGTTGGTAGCCATCCTAATCTCGAGCGGAAGCTTATTCCTAAGAAGAACGGACTTCATAAAAAAGGATGAGCCGACGAACTCATCCGTATGGGAGGGACCACGAAGAAGAAGGTTATTAGAGGACCGAAGGTATCCCTTAGGTAGACGTATGGCCTTAACCCTCTCCTGAGAGGAGACCCGAGCCCAGCAGTGGGACATTATGGGTTGTTGTTTGTTTGTTTGAAGGTTTCTGTTATGATTACTACATAAAAGTTAAAAGTACGATTTTAAATAAGTTGGCGTAGATGGGTTGTTCAGGATAGTGTATAGGACAGTAAGCGCGCGTAGTTTACGGTGAAGTGAATTGGTAGCCAATTGAGCTGCGAACGGAAAGAGGATTCAAGGTCGTATTTACGGAGATTATAAATAAATCGAATGCAGTTATTAACAAGGCGCACACATCACCATAGTCGATTAAGGGGAAAATAAGAGTTTGCACAAGCATAGTCTTGGTTTTTACGGGTAGGAAATTTTGCAGACGGTTCAGAGTCCAAAGCGTTCCAGTTATGCTCTGGCACTGTTTCATTACTTGTTCACGCCAGTTTAGTGTACATTCAAGGAGTAAACCCAGATCTTTCACTGATCTACAAACAGGTATACTAGTTCCATTAAAAGTAATAGCCGGAAGAGTCTCAGCGTCTACTCTGCTCATCGATCGGTGAATCCGACAAGGCTCCCTATCGCTTAACATCTCAGATTTTATTAAAGATAAAATCTATCCATTTGTGTTACTTTCAAATAACTGAAGCATCAGAAATGCAAACACGTGAACAGGTCACTTTTTCCAAATAATGCTATAACAAGATTCATATAGTTGACATCTTCATAGTCAAGAATTGGCAGTAGAAGGGCTTTTGGCAACGCTGGTTTTTATTAATAATGAAGAGAAAATATTATGAATCTATAGTATCAGACCCTGAAATACGGAAGTATCCATACAAGCTGCCACTTTAAAACTTGTACTAAGATTCACTGAAGTGCCACTAATTTGAAATTTAGTCCAACTTAATTACCATTTATGTCCATTGCCAATAAAAAGTAAAATAATGAAATCTTCGTTAGTTCAAAAGATTTTACATGAACAGTGTCAGTGTTGAGTAACTCTAACGGTGTTTGATACATTCTCATCTGTATATGCATGTAATCATGCAACAAACGGCAAGAGCAAAAAGTAACGGAGATAAAATGTCACCCTGCGATTGTATGACACTTAAATAAATAAATGAAGTTCATTACTGTAACTAAATAAATAATTTATTCTACATTAAAAAGGTTCCTGTTTAATGAAAACTTGGGAAATTACGTTCGAAATACAAATGTTGGTAGAAAAAACGATTCACATAATTAAAATAAACTAAATGGGATATTCTTTTCCTGTCGCACTATCCTGTGTTTCACAAAAAGGTGAACATTACTGAAAAAAAACATCACTGAAATTACTGGTATAATGTCAAATCGACTTGTTAACTTACAATACAAAAATCACCAATTCTTTAAGTTTATTTTTATGAAATAAGGAAAAAACAAAAAGACGCATGGTCATGAGGACTATTCCCATAGACATTGAAGAGTAATATTAAGTCTTTACATATCAAATTAGCGTTCTTTGGTTGAGAATATCGAATTCAAAGCTATGAATCCATTTAGCTGGTATATTTGAGTTTCGAAAATAATCATTCAATTGTTTTTCTCTTAGTTTTTTTCTTTTTCGTTGCTCATCTCGTGTAATGGAAAACTTAAAATATTGCTTTATTTACTAGTACGAGTTTACTGTGACACCAGTGCTGCAGAAATAGCTTGAAGGATAAAAGATATGTATGGCGATAAAAGAAAACACAGCACATTTTCGGTTCCTAAGTTTTCTTTCTGGAAATTTCGACCTTTATGACAAGCCCCGTGGGTGACGGAAAAGATCTAAGTAGAAAATGAAGAATTAAAGGCTATTGTGGAAGCGGATCCATCGCAAACCACGTCACAGTTGGCTGCGAGTCTTAGTTTGAGTGATGAAACCCTTTTAATTCACTTGCCCCAAGAATTGAGCGAAAAAAATCAGCAAACAGGCGTCAATCATGTAGGTGTTTCAATATCGGGAAATTACTTGTCACAATGGTCGAAACCTGAAGAATCAGCAAAATCCTGTTCCAAGCGAAAATTAACTTAAAAAAACGTTACGTGTGTGAGCGGACTAGTGGATTTCAACTTTTACCGAAATTTGGATAACTTTTTATAGGAATTTTATCTCCTATCTGACAGTCCAAAACCGCTTTTGGAGAGTTTGTTGATTCTCGCCACCTAGTTTTTTTAATAAAGGTATCAATGAACCTACAAGATGGCAAAAGTGCATAAATAACACTTTAATTATTTAAAGAAGAAGATACATACTTAATTAATTAAATACAATACTTTAATTAATTAAATATATATTACAAAAACAAAATCGACTTCATATTCCTCCCATACAAAAACGCCAATCTCATACGTAAACACCTAATATTTATCATGTTGTTTAATAACAGAAAGTTTTACAAACTTTCTTATATTAATTAATTTTGCCTTAAATAATTTGGATTAAGAAGAAACCAAAAATATTTTTATTTGAGTAATAAAAAACCGGCAAAGTACATGTCAGGCCACGCACAAAATAGGGTTTTGCAGTCACCCACAATGGCACGCGAATTTAGAAAGTGGGGTTTGTATTTATTACTCTGAATAACGTTTACTTATAATGTACTTAACATGTATCTGTAGTTGTAAGAAGAGAAATAAAGAAAAAATATTATTATTATTATAATTTCGTTACTTTGTACGAAATGTTACAAGTAAGCGCATGATACAAAATAGATATCTATAAATCCTAAACTAAGAAAGTTATCTAAGCTGTTATAGTCTTCCTTCAAAGTTCATCACATCAGATCGAGCCAGCCTTTTAGAAGGGGAGATGCTATTTTAACAAAAAATGCGCTTGAGAGTTGAATATCGTGCAAACGGATATTGATATAAAGAAAATCGCCTTAGTAATCTCTTAATGTTGACAAAAGACCTATCTAATTATACCACACAATACATGGAAGATGCGAGAAAAAAAATTACGTGTAGAACACAAAACTTTACGTGAAGAGGAGGTACCCCCAAAGAAATAGGTTCATGATTTTACTTAAGTACTTTGTCGATTTAGTAAACCGACATATTCATGCAAGGTCTCGTTGTCGTCTTTCTTGCACAAATCGTTTGGAAAGCAAGCCGAAGATGGACGGATGGACGGACGGACAGACCGACGGACCGGCGGACATGACGAAACTATAAAATATCCGAGACGTGAACTACGGTACTCTAAAATTAAATTCATATATTTGAGAATTTCACACTTTCTATATTTCTTTTTAGTTCTCATTGGGTCTAGAAATGTGACAATAACAGCTTACTTCTCCAAATATGATATTACACGTCTAATCATATTGACGTCATGAACCAAAATGGTTTGTTAATTTTTACTGTGGCATAGAGAACCCTAAAAAGTTTGTAACACCTTATTTAGGGTTGTAAAACGAATTTCCCACTGGAACATTATTAATTTAAAATAGGCTCAGCTTTTCTTATTTTGTATATTTATGAAATTATACCAAAAATTGATGGTAATAAAAATTAATGAGTCTTTGTACTCGACAAAATGCTTCTGTTGAGAACCCCGAGGCTGATTATGAAACCAATGGGAATAATTCATAACGACACGATTTTATACGATGACGGTTTGTACTTGCAATGTTGTTCCATAATTAGGGACATTTGCATTTCTTATAAACGTATTCATAGTAACAGGTAAGTAGAATTAGATAGATAAAAAACGTGTATTCTATTTACAGTTATCTCCCTTTTCAATATAACCGAACCATCGAATTGCAACCATTATTGCAAACAAGTAAATTTAAATCTATTTTAAATAAAATAATGGATCAAATCAATTAGTACCACTGTTCCCTAGTTAGTAAAAACTTCTTTCTAAAGAGAGCCCCGTCTCCAATAAAGGATTGTTAGAGGCTGTTGATGCGATGATGATACTGACTTTTCCTTAACCACGTGATCTTCAATTTGTACAAACTTTGTTAATGCCTATGGTCTTTGTTTCTTACAAAGACATTATATAAAAGTTCCGTTGGATAATTTCCTATTAAGCGAAATGAGGTTTTCAAAGAAGTTTTTGTTCGCAATTGCTCATAACATAAACAATTGATGTAAACATGAAACGCAGTTCTTTTTTGCTTTTGCTTTTACACTAATAGTTTTCATTGTCAAAGAAAAGAATAAGAATTAAACTATTTTTAAATTAAATCATGTATACTTTGATGTTATTTAGATCTATGTTAAAAGGAGCAATGTAAATACTTACAAATGTAGTGTCCTGCCTTAAAATTCTAAAATTCTCGTCTACTTTTTTTAATCACTCTGTCTATTTTGCCGAGACCTTATTTTACAATGAAAAAATCTTGTTATTAAATAAGTAATGAATAAGTTTTAAATATTTTTAATAGTATTTGTGGTTTGTGGATTTAAGAGAGGAGATAGCTGTTTATTTAAAAATCATGTCTGTATTTGACAACATTGAAAAGGCCCAAAATTAATATTCTTCTTAGAGTTACATATTTTCAAGGCTTATTTATTTCAACAAAGTAAATAGAATAGGTATACGTACATGCGCCACCCCATCCCAAATATCCGCCGGCATATGTCAACAATACACCGCCGCCAAAAATGAGGACGCTACGAATTGTGGGTGCGTATATGTCACTGTGATCCGGGACCTCGTCTGATAATACTCCCCAAAATATTCCAAGTGCGATGCCAACGAATATAGCCAGCAAACCCTGCAATATTATATACGAAAGAAATTATTTGTCAATCATGATATTATATTTTAGTTCAAAACAAAAAATATAGTGGCCTGTATTAAGCACAAAAACGATTTATTATTAAAAATAAGTTTAGGCTAGAAACATACCCAACATATAACTGACGTGACTGTTGAGAAAGACAATAAATATTGTCATTTACTACTTTAAATGGAACTGCTGTATAAAATGTATTTATAGGTAGTAATTTTGAATTTTGTTATTATCAATTATCATTAATCCCCTCCAATCCCCTCTAAGTTTTATTTTTCTTTAGTAAGGGTTTAATTAGACGGCTTATTGTTAATTAGGTTCAAAGTTAGTAGAGCCACGATGATTACAGCATAGAAAGGCCGGCTCGACCCGTGCGGTACCACCCTCTTACAGAAGATTAACATAAAATGACAGTATTCGTGCTGTTGTGTTTCACTGGTGAGTGCGAGACCGGAGGCCCAATGTTGCAGAAGCATGTCCATAGGTCACCACGCTGCATCGTTGCATAACCTGCGTTCGCAGTGACCAGAACTCTTGGATTCTACTCATAGTTTCTGTCGGGCAGAGTCACTTAATCAGCCACATATATATAAAAAGGCAAAATAAAAAAAAATGTAGATTTTTTTTTGTTGAAAATTATAAAGCACACGCTATTTACCTTCACAGCTCTATAGACGGGTAGTGCAGGATAGAAGATAGCACTATTAATCACACCGCATAAGCCTTCTGTAAAAGCTGTGTCCAGTCCCCCGGCATTGCCAACTAACATTGCTATTTGATTTTTAGTTCCTAATCCTTTTGCTTGTAAACTTAGCATCGTTGGTACCACAATAGCTGGTGAAACTGAAGCTAGAATTGATCCAAGGTGAAGACCTGTAAAAACAGTTAAATATTGTAATTCAGAAAGTAATTACACACAATGACTGCTTAGAAATGTTCAGACATATTCTCGTCATTTCTGAGATGTAATATCGATTTTCAAAGACAAAGAAATGAACAAACTCATTGAAAGCCTTTGCGACAAATACTTTGTAGTGGATGATAACTGGAAGATTTGGTAACTTGGCGTAAATGAAAATACTCTAAATTTTTTAATGTTTAGTATGACACTTTCTAGTTTAATTTTAAAATGGGTCACTTTCTTAAGAAAATTAATTCCATACTTACCCCAATACCACGGATACTCGAGAAGTATATGAGCAAAGAACGCTGTTGCCAAACACTCGATGATCCAGGGCAGAGTTGCTAATGAGAATACTTTTAACGAATTATGTTTTATATAGTCCCAATTCCAGCTTAAGGGTCCTTTTGTTAAAATAATTACGGGATATATTCGTCTGTAACGGTACAAAAAAAACAGTGCACAAACTTTATACATATAACATATCTATATAACAGTTCTTACCAAATAGTACAGCCCATAAAAGTAAAAAAAAGATTTATTTTTTCCATTATATTTTTATTTACTAATCAATGTTTGTTTTTAATATGTTAGTTAACACTGTGAATCTATTGTACTGCAATAATTCAATCTAATATGGGTTTCTGTCTGGGTTCTGGGTGCCCGAAATAAATATCTATTGTAACATGAATTTAATTTTAATGTAATAACAAAATTAAATTAAATACGAAGATTAATTTTTAATAAACAGGTGGAATATAGTAGTGGTAATCTAAAATATGAATGAGTAAATGTATAGTTATGTTGTTACTAAAATTAATTACTTATGTGGCTTTTGAAATATAATGCAAGAAAATAAAATAGTTTTTATGTTAAGAACCTAAAACAGTTGATTAATGTTTAATGAAAATCCAAATAGCGTGCGTGTTAACTTTGCAAGAATCATTGAATGAGACTAATTAATTACACCAAACTTCATTAAAATAAAAAACCATGTGACTCAAAGTACAAAGTCAAAACGGTAACAAAAAAATAGTTCTTCTGCATTAAAAGTAAAAGGTTGTCACTTTCGTGATATAGCAAGTTAACCAGAAGACGGGTCAGCTGATTTAAACTGGCTAACGCTACCCATAAACACCTCCAACTTAAAAGTCATTTGTGTTAAGTCTGTTGTTATATCTCTGAACTAAAATAACTTTCTCTCATTTTAATAATGTGATCTCCAAAATGTTATTCTTCCATGCATGAATTTACATAACTTCTATTTTTAGTGTGATTTCTCTAATTCAATCTTCGGCGCTTAGAACGGCGTTTGACAGGAAAATACTTATTTGTAGTGAATTTTAGTTTAGCTTTGATATTTTTCAAATAACAAAATAAGTTGTCTTTGAGGGAAAATACGACGCTTTAGCTCCACAAGTTGTCAGGCTATCAGTCAATCTGCCAGTCAGTCAAGCATACTAATTATTTAAGTGATGGGATTGGAAGTTTTATCCACACACAATAAAACTAAAGTGATCCTTTGTAAATTTACTTGTAAAAATTTAGGAATATTTTACTTGCCTATCACTTATATATTTCTAAAATATACCACAAGCGATTGGTTTCTTTATCACAAAACGTTTTTATACCTTAAATCTCGTTTTTATTGTTTTACCAAACAATAGGGGTTTAGAAGAATCATATTATGCTATAATATTTACCATAATTATAATCCACCACTAACAATAAAGATTTATTTAAAATTTAGAATTATATCAAACAAACAATAAGGCATCTTTTTATACATTCACTATATATCAATTCATTGAATTAAAAAAAAATCAAAAGAATAAAAAAAAAAAAATTGAAAAAATAAACCAATTAATGGTTAAAAAAATCTAGTTATTTACTGTTAACGTTGAATACAATTGAATCATTATTCTGTCAGTAAAACTGCCAATTTCCTGTAAAGTACCTATTAAGGTTTTTAGAAGAAAATAAATATTTATTTTATTATTACTTGTGTTAAGTTCCGTATGGCTCTGTTTTCATATTGTTGTCGAAAAACGTCAATCTTAATTTAAAGGAGTTAAACAAATTACGAACCTTAAATGGTAATCAATTAAGTCTGCAGTAGGGTCCTTCAGGAAATTTGGAGGGCCAAAATTTCTATACAGTGCCCCTGTTAACGTCATTCCTACAACTGGGTTGATTGTAGTAAAGCGTTCTAAGGTATGACCGAAAATGTAACCAGCTATTACAACACCTGTCATGTTAAATAATGAACTATCAGGAAGTATGGAGTCGTTGAGCAGAAACCACGAAGATCCCCATAGTGTTATACCTGGAAATAAAATTATAGTTAAGATTTTCTGTCGAATGAATAATAAAAAATCGGCAAGAAAGAAACATGTGTTTTTACAGAAGCTTTAAGTACTCGTTTATTCTTTGATCTAATGGAAACAATATTGGTGATAAATATTTTTTTCCTCTCCTAAATACATGTTATCATTTGGAAACCACGAGGCATGTGATGATAAACAAAAACATCATAGTGGAATTGATTTAAATTATTTGCTATTTGAATGATGGCGACTGACATATTCAAAAATCTTAATGTTTTAGGTCTTTGTTTATAATCGGCTACGACCGCGTGGTCCAAGCATTTTGTCCGACTCATCGGACGACGCGAAATTTTAACCATCGATTTTTTTTTTCTTTAAGACCCTGGACCAGTTTCTATCGATCGGACGTCATAAACTTATTTCCTGTTGGTTCAAGTGATCGGACGACATGGACTTCTATAAATTTAGGTACTTATATTTTTAGTGTCTGTTTATTTCACGTGAGGCTGTCAAAGGGACTACTCCGCCTAAGGGAAAGCATGAACTGAATCCAAGAATAGTGGTCAACATATTTATTGCGAATGCAGATAATGTAACAACGCAGAATGATGGCTTATACTGCGGCAGCCTATTGAAATGCTTCTGCGTCATTGCGCCTCCGGCCTCGCACCCACCAACAAAAAACGTTAGCACGAATCATGTGATTTTTGGTTGATTTTAATAATAATAATGCATTTATTTCTCTCATCACAAAGGAAGGTACATACAATATATACAATACATCACAAAACACGTCCTACTGTGAGAGACTGGAGTCTATACAAGGCTCACCGCTGTATTACAGACCTTCAGGCCCTATCCCGAGCATATAGAATTTTACACAAAAGCTTGATTGTCTGTGCGAGGGTACTACTACCCCGGTCAAACAGGCCAGATAAAATTAGAGTGGCTCTACTACCTTGCCTGTTTTATTTTTGGAGATTTGTGTTTTTAGAAGTCTGTTTTAATTATTTTGTCATATTTTTTGCAGTTTAAATGAAGACACGAATGAAATGAATAAAAAAAAAATTAACCCTCGCTCAAACCAAAGATATCTTGATATTATTGATCTTTTTTTATGATGATTTGAGAAAATTAATGATTATGTATATATAATATACAGTACATAACCTCTAATATTGGACAGTATACGTACGTGTAATATTTCCATCTATGAAAATATCTCTGGACAGTGAAAAGTTGTTTTAACCGTGGGAGAGCCACGCTTCGGCATGCATGGGCCGGCTCGACCACGGCTTCACAGAAAACCGGTGTGAAACAGCGCCTGCGCTGTGTTTCACCGAGTGAGTGAGGATACCGGAGGCCCATAATCCAACCCTTCCCCTCATCCCCCTCCCCATCCCCCAAGGCCGGCGACGCACTTGTGACGCCTATGGTGTTCGGGTGTCCATGGGCGGCGGTAATCGCTTACCATCAGGCGATACGTCTGCTCGTTTGCCCCCTATTCCATAAAAAAAAAGAATATTTCGGGTAATCCTGATTGGGAGCGGAATGGAACGAATAAGATAAATCTGTTTTATCTGATTAGTGGAATCAATACAACATAAATAGAAGCGTCGTTTGATTAATCGAACCAATAGGAATAAAAGTCCGCGTCTGCTGATCAATCGAACCAACAGGAAAAACAATCCGCATTGACTGATCAATCGAAAGAACAGGAAAGCAAAAAAAGTCCAAGTTATTCGATCAGTCGTATTAACAGGAACAATATCTGTGTTGTCGATCAGTTGTGAAAGTGATTGGACGACGCTCTCTTAGCCAACTAATGAACATGTTGGATTTAATTTTATACTTCTACACAGAAAATAAAATTCTATATATCCTTATCAAAACAAAATAAGAGCCACTTGTTCTTTTTTACGTCGGTAGCGATAATTTATACTTTATGCGTTCTCAAGTAGCTGATTGTTTATTGTAGTGTTACCTTATGTGTTTATAAACATTTTTTGAGTATTCCAGCTGCATAATTATTTCAAGTCGGTAGTTTTTGATAATTTATTGTAAACACTTGATTCTACCCGATTTTTAAGACGGATTTTAACTCAGTCAAAGTGACGATTCTGTCAAGAACGGTTTAAGTTTTGTTTAACTAGTGGCTGAATTAACATTTTGAAACAGTTATGCCAAGAATTCGACAACATATGGAATTACCAACTGTAACTAGGCCCATAATATTGCTTCAAGAAGGCCATTCGAAGCGTTTTGTGGCATTGCAGCTGGGTTCACCACCGCCCGTTGCTTACAAAACCATTTGCAGCAGGCGATAGGTACATGTGTAGGTGATCAAATCATTTGAAATTGGTTATACGAGGACCAGCAGTTCTCCAGAAGACGCGCGTAGTATGGATACCGTTAACAAGTGTTCATCATGCAAACCTATTATCGTTCGCAAGGCAGTATCTGGCATTGAATATGAGTGATTGGAGCGCAGTATTGTTTATGGATGAGTACAAAGTTAAATTTTTTAGTGATGACCGTCGCATTAGGGTTTGGAAGTATGAAGGTGAGCGATTTTCGGTTACTTGTATCCACGAAAGTGTCTTGGAGACTTGGGGTCCCATTGTTATGGTGAGGGGAGGAATCTCTATATCAGCTAGAACCGAGTTGGTAATTCTCAACGAAGGTACAATTACAGCTCAACGTTATATCGAGGAGGTCCTCAGACTCCATGAGGTCGAAGTTCGAAGCACAAACCAACCCGTGCACAATGAAAGACAGCTAATAAACGTTCTGTAAACAAGCTGAGAACAAATTCTTCAAGAAACAGTATTACACCTGGTGGAGGGTGTATCTTCCAGGCTTCAAGAGTGCATCAGAAAACAAGGAGGGCACACCAGATATTGAGGAAATCCACTAATCGACCATATATGTTTTACGTTTTGCGTATGCAGTCATTACTTCGCTATGTTCTTAATTATACGTATGTATATTCGTCATCAGAAATATATTTTTTTCATTATACTTTTCATGTGGATCAAAGACTATTTTAATAATTTAGATTAATAGAAAAATACTTGATCAGAGCTAGACCCTAATAAAATAACTTGTGTTGTCTTGGGTATTTTCCTAATGTCAAATTAACTATATGTAAAAAAGTCAAGGTTAAAATACTTTGTATATAAAATAATTACCTTTTTCAGGCAATATATTTCTGGATATGACTGGATAATGGGTATCTCTTCATATTTATCAAACATAAGCGAGCAAAGAAGTTACGCAGTTATTTTATTTTATCTGTCGCAATACTCGCAATATGTCTGAGCAGCTCATAATAATAGACAGCTGTTGTCCAAACTCATTTCTGAACTCATTTTATTATGGGTATGGGTAAAGTCATCTAAACTACTATGAAAACATCCGCAGATGGTAGTCTATTTGAAGTCATGATAATATAAGGTTAAGGGGATATTATATAGATTACCCGTATACGGCTTTAGTGATATGGTTATTTAATAGTGTGGTTAACATATGTTTTTGATAACTTTACCAGTTCCAGGAATAGATATGTTATCTTACGAACTGTAATAGGCCTAGTTAGTGTACTAGGTTTACCGCGTAGGTCAATTCTTGAATTCCAACTAACGGTTCTGCTTCTGAGAACCAACGTTATTACAGTTAGAGAAAATGCCCTATCGCCCCTCCAATTTCATAATAATAATAATAAATTAATCCTTTATAATAAGTTTTAACTTCACAACTTATTTTGTTTTTAAAGAAAAGTACAATTTTAAAATTAATATTTTTCATTTAACTTTGAGCCCCTGGTTTAGTAGAGGCTGCTGCCTAGATGCGTGCCCATTTAAGCATAGTCAAAAGTGTATGCATTAGCCGATATGACTTCATATCTACTTAAAGGCGGTCTGTTGTTTATGAATTTTGGTTATTAGTTATGAATCAAAAATAATTCCGTTTAGTCTACTAAAGTTAACATTGCACATAAAACTTCTAAGTTATAATTTCGGTTATGGCAGTTTTTCCACAGCCGCCGAGAAAACGACTAACTATCGGCTATTTTTTCGCACAAGAAACGTACAATAGATATATATTCCGTGTAAACAAAAGATGCATACATTAGTAATTGTACTTATTGTACTTATTTTTAGTTATATATTGTCTGAAAAACCAGCCAGTAAAAGTCCCTTCAAAGACCGTCCAGCTGTTTCAGAGATTAGCCGGAACAGATAGACAGTGAGATAAAAATTTCAGATACTTTTTTTGATATAAATACCGTAACTACTTTCATGTGCGTTTAGTAAAAAGCTGTTAATGTAACATCACAAACAGACACATATATTTTATTTATTTGTATAGATGAGTGTTAATGTCAACTATGAAACGCAATTAGAATATAGTTTTTCTAACACTGTTATTTATAAAAATATTTAAATTAAAGTATCTGTCTGAAATTTTAAATTTCTCTACTTCTTTGAAATTTAAGCTTTAGATAGGTAAGGTACTTGCATCAACAAAGTTTTTTTTTGTAGATTGGTTCCGACTAGTGTCTTCAACGGCTGGACTGATTTTGACGGGACTTTCACTGACAGGTGAAAAGCTGATGATTTAAAATTTTCTAGGCTAGCTTTACCCCGTGGTATAACTCGTATTTGTTGTTCTACAGTGGATAGCCTCGTGGGGCTCTGCTAGTTCTAACTTTGACGATAAATCTAAATGCATGAGTTTTTAGCACAATGTTTGCTAAATTGAATGGGTTTCAAAATTTTGTTATAAATCTATTTTCACTAAAATTTCATAATCTGAAATGCATGGTAATTGTTCACATTGTGCGTAGTGCTCAATGAAAATGTAAACTATTTACTATTCGTACTATGTCAGATAAAACACAATGAACTATTGTTGCAACTGTGCAATCGTCAAACGAACCAAGTGATTTTCATATTACTCATGCCTTATCGATGCTTTTTATTTCGATTTATGCCGTAAAAAGAAATAAGAAGTAAAAACATATTGCCTCTGTAAATCAATCATAGATTTTCAGGTAATTAATTTACTGGCTGTACATACGTATTTATTGATTTGCTCTTTTTATACTGTGGCGACTTTCACATACAGCGTCAACATAAATATATGACAACGCCATCCACCGAAAATACACTGAACTCCGGAGTACCGTAGTGTACGAAAAAGCTACCAATCCTAAATCGCGCAATAGAAGTTCTCGCGCCGATTAACATATATACAACTTCCCAACATCAACCGTTGGGCAGTGGCCCGCCAGGCATGATTCAGGTGAATGATGCCTGGTCGCCTGGTTGGAGGATCTTCCCTTTATGTACGAGGGACATGACACCCGTTTCTCTACAATACCCTAAGTATAGTCCGTCCTTAAACTACAAGTTTATGATATTATATGTAAGGTAGACGTAGGTTAGATTCGTTTAGTAAAGAGGTTTCCATTTCGCGGCAAAACTCAGTTCAAAACTATAGGTATGCGAACCTGACCTTACTTCAGAATTTCTATTTGACCGTGAGAAAGATTTGCTTTGGCACAAATGTGCCGTCTCGATCCGCATGAAAAGAAAACCAGAGTTGAGCAATTGATTTCGTTACTGTTCACCGAGCGAGTAAGGTTACTGGAGGTTTTACCCGATATTGCCTTCTCATCTTATTTTTTTTGTCGTATTTCGATTTTCCCAGTTTTTTTTTCTACTTGACTACTGTGAAGCCAAAAGAAATGGTAATAGCTTTGCCAGTCTCTGTTTTTGTGTCTGTTCCTAAACTACTGAACCGATTTAAATTAATGTGTCAAAAGATTCGCACCCTATAAGTGTTCTCTTGCGTATTTCAATTTTCACAGGTTTTTCCTGACTATGACGAAGTCAATAGTAAGGGTAATAGTTTTGGCAGTCTATTTATGTTTGTATGTTCCACCGTAGCGTCTAAACTACTAAGCCAATTGAAATGAATAAGATGCCAATAGATGCGTAACATTGACCCGGGTATAGGCTATATATATATTTTATCAAAAGTTTTACGCAGTCGGGTTATAGTTTTTTAAACTTTTCCTTGTTGCAAGTGTCTGGACGATCACAAGGCTCGCCTGCCATTGCATGAAAAGAATTGAAATTATAGTTGGTAAATGTCGACGCTTCTGCTGTGCTATATGCTTTCGGAGATTATATCTATATATGTCTATATTACAAACGTGAGTATATAGATACATGAAATTTGGGCAAATAAGTACGCAAGTGTTACAGAGAGTATGTATGATTTTGTAATTAAATCTATGAATTTATAGAATTTTAGATACATCTGAAATAAAAACTTCGTGGGGCTTCAAATGCCCATAGGTACAATAAACACATAGGTACAATAATATTTTTAGAAAGTATTACTTGCGATCTGCAATGCTTGCATTCTAAACACTTTATTATTGTTAGACCAAATTGGCTTACTATATGTACATCTACGCACTGCATGCAACCGTTACATGATGATTACAGATATAAAAAACACATATATATATATTTGGAAACAAAACAACATTCATGATTTGTAGGAGCTGTATCTCTTAATTAATTTAATAAACAATTCGCAAAACAAAAAGCAATTTGAATTTAGAAAGTGGTTGCTACTAATGTAAGGTTTCTTTTAAAGTTGTTGCCTAAACTGAGAGCCATTTCAAGGAAGCCTTTTATTGTCAGTGAATATTTTGGGATGGCTACCTAATTGAACATCATTCCATCTTCAGTTCCTTTAAATACGACTCTCATTTAACTTTATATATCTTACTAGAAAATCTTTAATTCCTATATTTAATCATTCTGCTCTATAAGTTTCACATTATCATCAACAACCCATAATGTCCCACTGCTGGGCCTCCTCTTAAGAGAGGGTTTAAGGCCATACGTCCCCACGCTGGCCATGTGCCGGTTGGGGACTGGCAAGACTTCATTGTGGCTACATAATCTTGCCGTTGGATGTTTTCAAGCCGCCCAAAGGCCTCCTCCTCCATTTCACGACTGTTATCCTATGATAACAACCGGGACCGACTGCTTAACATGACCACGTCACGGAGACGCTCATGGTAACATGCCACCACCGGTCCCCCATCCAGGCACAGACCGCGCCGTCGTTGCTTACCCTCGTTGATTGTTTCTAATCACCGAGTGCAACTGGGCTATGAGCGTCTCCTAAGTTACATATTATATCAATATTAAGTTTTACTAAACTTTCATCTTCTTATATATTTGTTACCTAGCTGATGTCAAAATTAGTTCAACAGTAGATGTGTATTGAGGCACGTTATGCACTAACTTCTAGTGATAAATGCTTTTATTTTGGTAATAGATCTTTAAATACACATTTATACGCTAGTTTGTTTTAAGTTACTACATTTAAGAAAAAAAAACATAGAATGAAAGTCTAAATGATTTATAACTTTTTCATGTACGCAGATGCGTACATGAAAAAGTACGTTTTGTATAAAGGTCTCCCACCTTTATACAAAAACATCAGTTTACTTTTAGCTGATCTAGACGACTAAATGACTCTCTAGCTGCACGATATTTAAATTTTGCGGTTAGACAATTGGGAAGGTCAACGAAATACTTAAGACAGATTTTTGTGTGAAAATATCATGGAAAATGACAATTTCAGTTATAAATATAATTATGTACTATAAGTATCATCTCCCTCATCCTCCTCGCTTTCTCCAATTCGTATTTACGGTCGCCGCAATCTGTAACAATGTAAAGGGCAGGCTGGTTTCTTTTATAGCCGGCCGGTTGCCCGACCATCTCTTTTTGGTAATGTTATCGCTTCCAGACGAGACTAAAATAGGATGGTGTATTGAAGTAAGGTAAATAAATAAGTTGAGGGCTACCAAAAGCATGTCTTGGATAGAAACCTAGACTTAGACTACGCAGATTACGCAGCTTGACATCACGCAAAATAATATAGAAACCTTTACAGTATTTTTGATATATACGCATAAAAAACAATTATTATGATATTTTTACAGAAAAAATGAGTCAACTGTGAATACTCTATTTTATTTAACGCCACCATTGACCAAATGCAATTTACTAGTTTTGAGGTGTAATACAATAATACAGTGGACAATTTATTTCACAGGTGGTGTCAAAGCATGAATTATCATGGTTCAAGTTTAAGTTTCATTAAGTTCAGTTTGTTTTTATCCATTGATTGTAAGCTGCGAAGATACTATTTTTGAATCGTTAATTCACACAGCTGGTAAATTAGTGAATAACAGTTTTATCTGCCGCAATAACTCGTAAAATGCATCAAAGAGTTGTGAGATACAATTCAAATCCTCGTAAATGTCAATTTCTGCCTCCCGCGTAAGTTGGAATGATAACTATTTTTAGTCATTTCCTACTGAAAAAAGGCCAACAGCTGGATGATACATCCAGCTTCAGCCTCTCACGAGAATAAAATTAAAATGTGTTCCTCTGGCGATAGAAAATAATAAATAAATACATCGGACATTTTCATAGTTTATTAGAATAGCCACAACCGAGATGGATTGATAGCCCGAGGAAGATTTTAACCTATATACTTATATGCCAGTTATAAGATACGACTCGTCAGACGTGAAAGTGCAAAAGTGATAAAAAGTGGTTGCTTGATTCGTTTATTTAAAAGTAAATACAAAGGAAATAAAATTTGTCACATTTTGGTTTTAAGTATCCAATTCTAATACCTATAAAACATCCATAAGGTATATTTCATGCTTCAGTGAAAATGTCGTTATATTAAGTAGGTATTTGGTAGTAAACGTATGTAAACGTCCCCATTTTTTTACCCATTTTCTAAATTGATTTTAGGGTCGGAGTAATAACTTTTCCTGTTCTATCTTCTTCTTATGTTAGTTTTATGATTACTCACATTCTAGCTATATTCTCTTGTATGCAATCCATCGCATCTTTTTTTTTGTAATCCTGTACTCGTGTGACCGTTACTTGTAATTTTCCTTACGTAAACCTTCAAACCCTCAGATCCAGTTAGAAAACTGGTCAGATGATCGTCCCGTATATTTATCCTTTTAATTTGATGAGGAACTTGGGACCACAACTGTTTTTATTAATTTATGTCATTAAATTTACCCTGTATTTATTTGATGTTCTACATTTGTGTATATTTCGCCATTACTCCTCAAGAGCAGGCTAAGGTACTCAAAAACAGGGGAATCAATATTTCGTCGTAAACACTGCCCTTTTCAGCGAAATCGCAAGACTGGAGAATACCAACTCGTTTGGTAGGTGTAGTATAATATTTAGTTAAAAACCTCCTTTCTATGACGATGATGTAACATGACAGACCATAAAAATGACAGAACACGTATTCAGTTTTGATTTTACTCATTCTAGAGTCTCTATTGAGTCTTGTTTGGATATTTAACTCTCATCTCAGAGGTTTGACCCACCCTGAGAGAGGTATCAACTCTAATCGACTTATGCGTCTAACAGGGCACTGATGCAGTTTTTAAATGAGGTTCTTATTTAATAACAACACCTTGTTAGATATAATTGTTAGGCATAATAAAATGTTATATTGTCATTTTATTTTCCAACGAAATTACGCTCAATTAACGGATATTCATAGCCAGGCTGGCTCACTTGTGCAGTTACTTTATACTAAAATTTAATTTTATTTGTATCAAACTTGACTTGCCTATTTAATAATAAGTAAAAATGATAAATTTTCCAAGTATCTTGTCAAGCTCACTAACTGTTATAGAATACCATATAGAATATTCATTCCTTCGAATTCAGTTCAGAGGTCCGATGCTGATGTAGGTTCGCTCGGTGGAAAAAACTGATATTCAGGTGAAACCCTGTTCGAATTGGTAGCCAACCCAAATTAATCTTGGAAATAATAAAGGCTAGGAAGATGTTTGTTCATAATTGCTGTCTTTCAGGTGGATCCAATTACTACCAAAATTTCACGTAGCCAATTTAATATGAAATACTTCAATTACGTATATTGACAAAAAAGTTGTTTGACTTGTCACTCATACGAGGTGTTTCAAGTTGCGCTTTTTTCTTTACCATTCATTTTTCGGTAATATTCCATAGTGTTCAGAATGGTTCAGATTCTAAGGTAATACACACACAAACACTAAATGTTTAAGAATATATCACTACCTTATAAAAAGACCTAAAATTTCCCCTAATGCTAATTTGCCTAATTGTAATTTAAAGTATATACTAAAAATCTATTGATGAAAGTGCAAGGAAGGTGAAAACTGTTTAGTTTAGCGTATTCCTAGTATTTTCATGTATACTTTTCTGGCTCTACCACATTCGTACACGTTTTTTTAAGTTCGTTATTTGTGTCATTATGTTACTGTAGACTTGCCCTTTTTAAAACGTGGTTTGCAATTTGAACGTTAATAAGGTCCGAAACGACAGTGATGTCCCGTTCCTGGCTCCTACAAATATTAGTAGTTCCTTTTTTAACCAAACGAAAACAGTATACTTTGAATTAGAGTTTTTATTTAAAACCAATTAATTGTTGTGGATTATCGTTTATATTTATTAAAAAAAGATATGTATTTGTTCTTGACGTGAACTAAAATTAATATTTTGACGTACTAATTGTGTATACTATTGTTTAATTTAATATTGTTTGACGATTGTGTACTTAGACAATACCTACTCACCGCAAAGGAAGACGCCGACATATTGTCTCAATTCGTAAACTGATGGCAGTACTTGTAACAACTTTCCCACCACTGTTATTGTTTCTTCTTTCACATTGTGTTGTCTGTAATTAATGAAGTTATGTTGATGTGCCTCAGACATAAATAATTGTATATATGTTAATATACTAACTTATGTAACTAAATACACATATACATGTACTTACTCACGTTTTGGAGGATCCTAATTCAAATGTTGTCACATTGTTCGGTCTGTTCTCATTTTTATCTGAAAAGCAAAACAACAAAATAAATTTCATGAACAAATTATTAAGAAATCTCTTGTTATTGAAAATCTATTCTCATTCACAAACAAAACCGGGTTCTGAAGCGTACAATAAGAAATATGCATGTTTTTTTTATTTCTTTAATTGATAATTTACTGCTCTTTACCATAAAAAAAATGGTTTGTAAATAGTCAAACATTTTTTAAAGTGATATAGAAAACACTAAATTTGAGCTGTTCAAACGCCGCCATTTTGCACGCGCTTCTGATGACGTCATTGGTCTTGTCAGTGTTTTTTTTACAATTCAGCGTGTTAGTTACTTTATACTTATTTACAGTTTTCATTGCTATACAAATCATGGAAGAACTAAAAAACCTTCTTCATCATCATCATCATCAGCCTATCGCAGTCCACTGCTGGACATAGGCCTCTCCAATTTCACGCCACTTAGTTCGATCTATCCAGGCATCTCGCCAACCTTCTTAAAACTACTGTATGGTACCGAATTGCAAAAACACAAGCAATGACAAATAGTTATGTATAAGTTATGATTTGTCGTACGTATTGCTTAAATATTTATGAATAAAAATCTATGTTATGGACTAAAACCATAAAACAAAACAATTTGACAAAATCCTTTGATCTCTACGCTTGTAAAATCGAGATTTGATGCAAAATATGCTGACGTCCTAAATGAATCTATTTTCGAAAGATTATCCAATTCTGCTTTAACTAGATTGACTCAAACGAATATAAATAAAAAAAAAGAATATTAATATCATTAGAGTACATCATATATACGCTATGTTAGTTGTGTCGTCAACAGCCTTTATGTGTGTAAGTCTCTACGTAGAAAGGAGGCTTAGGTAGGCCTAAGCCACCTTCAGGAGGCGGCGTGCCTGGCCACCAGGGGAGTATTTCTGGTGGTCGGGCGCATCGAGGCGCTGGGCTTGCGGGTGGCCCTGGACAAGACGGAGGCCCTATTGTTTCATGGGCCCCGTCGCGGGCCGTCCCCCGGCGCCTCCATAGTGGTCAAGTGGACAGAGGCGCGCCTATCAGCGCCTCATGCCACCCTGAGTGTGGCCGCGGATGGGCGGGACGGATTTTCTCCCCCCATCTGCTTCACAGGCCACCCGCGAGGGGGCGACGTTACGTATTTGTCGTACGTCGCCTGAATTGAGAGTGTATAACATCTAGACGGTGCCTGCTTCAGTGCGGGCAGGCGCTGGAAGGGGTCCGGATGGCGTAAGAAAGCGGTTCCCGGATCTTTCCCGTCTCAGGCGCAGAGTGGCACACCGTGGTGGTTTAGTGGATAGTCTGGCGAGTCAGTCAGGAGTCCCGCACAAAGCGAACCCCCTGTCCCTGCAGGGGGGAGCGAAGTGCGTAAAGGCATTCCAAAATGTAAAAAAAAGGCCTAAGCCACCTTTCTATAACACACGCTGGCAAGAGTTGTATGGTAAAGATCATTTTTATATAAACATTTATTTGGTAGTTTTTTCTTTACTTTACTGAACCTTTTAATGCGTTTAATTTTTTAAAACATAATTAGCAATTTTATTTCAGATAAACGTAATAAATCAAAACGATACAATCTATTACGATCCGATCGACGACAATCCGAACCATAATTGGATCGAGTTAAAAACACATCCCTACCGATAAATTTCAGTATTGCTGTAACGAATGAAAAAGATTGTCTTTTAACATATATGTATTATATTGAGTTCTTGTGTTTCTGGATACTGCTCGAATAGTAGTAAACCCATTTATTGCCTCGTGGTTCCACGGAGTTGAGTAAACGATTGACAACAATATGTCGTGTGGTAGTTTCAGTTGGTGGGTGGTACAGCATTGATTTTTTTTGGTTTATCTCTGATATAGTTTTCAATACTGTTGCAGTTATAACACATACATATTTTAATGATAGATAAAATATTAAATGTAAAATATTTAGACTTAAAATTACAACGATTTAAAGATGAGTTTCAATTCATGCAGATTCATCTTGAAAACAGAGTTTTTATTTTAAATGGTACCATATATTTTAAAAGTCCTACACTTGTCCTATTGTTTAGTAAGAATGATATTGCCCTCTACTGTATGTTACATCTTTTTTTATATATAATTATTTTAATGAACTATAGAGTTATGATACAATGTTGAAGGTAAAGATCATTTATTGCACAAATTCACTACCTGTTAGTATATTTTAGGAGGTTAAATTTAATACGAGGTCCATCAAAAGATATTGCTTGAATATGCATCGAGAATCAACATGCTAGCAATATCTTTTTATTGGTGTTTGGGGAGTACTACTTTGTTGGTTTTTCTATTCGTCAGATGCAAATGTACAAACCCACGAAACCTTTACAAAAGCCTTGCTCGGTTTCTATTACAATAATTAGAGTATGTAGTGATCAACAGTGAAATTTTTATGGAATCGTTAGAGGCTTACAATTGCGTTCAGCAGACCACCAATAGCTAAATAATAATTGGATCAGATTTATTCTTCTTTGTGTAATTGTATTACTATTTTGTAGATTTAGCCCAATGTTAGCAAGAATTTTACGTGAACTTTGTAGCTTTATTATTTACATGCAGAAGAATTTAATGAAATGTAATGACACCAATGATATGACAGCAAAAAATAATCTAAGGACTAAAGACTACAAAAAGTTTAAACTACTGTAAATTAATAGAGAATATTGAGATCACCAATATTAATGAGGATGGTCATGAACTTAATAGTTGTTTTGTTTTAATGTAACAAAAAGCAATTTTTACCGCAATTTAATGTGAAGTTACCAAGTGATGACGATGAGAATGTAAATGGCGAGATGTTTAGCTCCAAGTCTTAGGCGTTTGTGATGACAGTGTGAGAAATATGAGAGAGGTTACGCTCTACTCGATTCGAATTCATTAACCACAGTCGTCGTATTAATAAGATACCAGAAGTAACATGGATGCGTGACCTTGTCGTCGCAATAATGTGGTAATAAACATCAGGCGTCTACCTATGTCACTTCTAGCGTTTCATTATTACAATTTATGTGTTAAACGGATTTGAGTTGGATTCGGATGTTTGCCGCTAGTAGTCTTATAAATTAAACAATAACCACACTTCACCACAGCAAAGTAAAATACACATGATATTTTTTTGCATAGATTTTCTGATTTGTGTTATTATATGATGAATAAAAACGTAATGTTATTTTAAGTGTTTTGTTTATTTCATGTAGGAGACAAAAACGCTTGCTTTTTAAAAAAGTGGTTTATATCTTTAATTACTTAAACTTTTACACGAAACTTCAACGCTTATTCTGTAGCAATATCCTTCATTATTCTATACAAGATCATAGTCCTATACTAAACTAGACGTTGTTATTGTGAATAATTTTAGCATTATTGCAAATTTTTCGTTAGTAAACACCGGTTATCAACATATCGCGCGATGGTCTCAGTTTCGTTACTGCTAAAAAACACACACTAGACCAAAAGGTACGTCCAATCGAAATCAAGTATATTTTTAGATGGGAACATATATGAATAAACTATATTATTACTCATATCCGATTAACCTATGTAGAAGGGCTTAGATAAAAGAACAGCGTTAGTCGTTTTATTTTATGTAACTTTTGTTCTGACTTTTAGTGTTAATGAGCGACAAACCATGCTTCGCTACTGTCTTTTTATGGTGGTAAACCAGCAGACAGTTCACCTGATGGCAGGCAACTACCGCCGCCTATGATGACCTGCAACTCGAGTCACGAATGCGTTGCCGACCTAGAAGTCTCTTGTCCTAAAGTCAGAGTCAGGGGAAAATTCTCTTTAAGCTCCGCTAACCTCACTTAACTACTACTTCTACTTTACTAAAAACAACAAAACATATTTTTAGCGCCGGTATTCTGTGAGGTTGTAGCCGCTGAAGCATGGCTCTCTCAAGGCTGATTCATTGAAGCTAATTGAAAGTGTTCTTCATTCATACTAATATTCTAAATTCGTAAGTCATTCCTTTTATCTATTACACCGATTACAACGAAATTTCTCATTAAAATAATTTGATTTGTGCGGCAGGGCATAGGCTACTTTTCACAGCTGTAGCCGACAGTGGAGTCGCAAGCAAAAGCTAGTGATATACAATCACGTTTTGATATTTGGAAGATGAATTTGATGAAAATGTTAAAGGTCGTTGGCATATACATATATACTAAATTAATAACAACTTTAACTATAGATATACATATTATGAGTGCTCGACTATGAAGCTATAAACATTGAAGAAATAGCATGATGTTAATTAAAGTATCACTTTGAATGGACATTGCCTAGTTGTACTAGTTATTCCAAGGTAAGTTTAATTATTAGAATGGTCCCAATTTACTTGCACCATTCATCATTAGAATCTAATAATGATGATCTATGATGAAAATGTTTAAAAATTAGATTTATTATTACCAATAAAAGATCTGCACATAACTGGCTATTGAGAATTTAGATTATAAAGAATTTAATCTTAACTTATTCAATATCTATTTTAAATATCAATAAATATAAATATTTCGGACATCTTACGCAGAACGCCATCTAGCCCCAAGCAAAACAGAGCGTATGTTATGGGTATCAGACAACTGATGTAAATGCAATTACACCTTTTTTTTGGAAAAATATACATATTATACATAGGCATACGCCACTGAGGCAGTCAACAACAACATTTATTTATTTATTTTATTGGACTGCGATAGACCAATAACTTTGCCCGAACGAAGCATGTCAGGGCAGCTTGTGTTATAATATACATGCATTAACCTCTAAATGAGGCAGAACCAGTTGATGTCTGTCACGTAGTGTTAAAAATAAGTTTTTTCTTTTTTCAAACGTGACTAAAATCAGGTTTTACGAATCATTTTTACCAAGCACCGTCATTGTATTTATTTTTTGAATGTATGAAACAACGAACCTATTTTTCTAACTTATTATAACAAGTGTTTATTGTGACTTGAATTAAATTTCTTGTGACTTCATACTAGAAGTTAGATTACAAAAATAAGACTAAATTAAATAATTGATTAAAATAGGTTTTAAAGTTGATACACAGCTGTATATTATTGAAGTAATTTCTAAAATCAGAATAATAAATTTCAAACTAAAAAAAATTGTGCGGTTAACCGCATAATTTTTTGTAGTTTGAATTTTTTTTTAGTATAATTTTTTTCTTATATAGCCAGCAAAATAATCATATGGTTTTTTGAATATATTTTTAAAATACCTAAATGTTAACAGATTTCTGCGTGTTCGGGATAAATTTGGAGTGACAACATCCCTTTTCATCCTATGTGAGTGGTAAGAGGCGACAAAGGTAGCAAAATGTACATGACGACATCACTACTAAGAGAAAAAAAAATTGAGGCAAACTCTAAACCAATCCGGCTTTCCAACGTGGTACAATGAGTCAAAACCTAATGTCTAAAGGCTAATCACCAGTAGACAGCAAAAGGCTGTGAAATTGAATGGTTACACTGAATGTTGATTCAAAAGTTTATGTATAGCGATAAAATGGCCATTGTATTTTACTAAAAACATAGTAACATGTGTTACGTAAACATTTGTTCTTCTGTAGTTCTAAACGAATCAAACATATTTGCAATATTAATTTTTAGATAACTCTTTAACTAAAACGTATCAAAACTAGTTTTATAATAACTTTTGACTATAAACAGCAATAACGATTACACTGTTATCACGATCTTAGAAGCAGGTAAATAATTTTAAATATTTTGTAAATAACAGGAAAAGAATTAATGTATTTCTGGATCAAATATGTAACTGTTACGGCGAAAGCGTCACTTGCTATCAGGGTCATATAATCACACGGTAGGTCTAGGCTGAATTTGGCACAATACCAGACACACGCATCTACATCTGCGCTGACTAAGACATGTTTACTATTCGCGACGATATTGTATTGCAGATACTATCATTCCATAGTTTATAGTATAATCTTCGATAAATTTACACATTTTAATTTCACACTTTCATTGTATTTTCTACTTTGTAAGCTTACAGCTTTCATACTGTGTAGTCATATAAGTCGGCTGGAAGGTGTGTGATTTCAGGTATTTGGTCATTAGTGCACTTTAAGAATAAATTAACTCAATCCATGATTATGAAGGTGTTAAAGTTATCCCTTCTCGCACAGTAATAAATTTTTCTTTTAATTAAAAGATAACCTGATATTTTATTATGGCTATTAAACGTTTATGGAGGATAATAAAGTGTTGAAATAAAAAAAATATACGTTATTTTCAACTCACGTACCTACTTTATCATTTTACTTTCTGCAAACATTTTTGTTCACGAAACCTTTTACCCAATATATTTCATGATATTCGTTTTATTTCAACTTTTTGTTTATTTATGCATATTACACAGGGTCCAATAAAATATATTTTTTTGCATATTTTTGTTTCATATCTTTAAAAACTTAACTTCTTAATTTAAAAAAAAACTATCTAAGCTACATGTAAATACAAAATAAACTTACCGATATCGTAACTATTAGCGGTCATGTTGTTAGTAAACTATAACACAGTATTACAAAATCTCGTTCGTAGCACATGAAGCTGCATGAAAGAGCATCAGTAGAGTGAACACAAGTTGATATTAAAAGCACAACAGACACTTTACTCGTGTGACTGACGAACTAGTATGATCTCGTCAAACGATCCTCTAATAATACAATTCGTCGCATGCGCTCTACGTTCAATTGCCATAATAGAAAATACATTAATCACTGGACGTCGAAATATGCGGACGGTATTTCAACACACAATCGATGTAGTTTGAAAATAAGCAACCAAGAATTATTCAACACGGAACGTGTACGCCGGACGTATGGCGCTCTTAGACCGGACGCACTTCAATGTATGTTCGTACGCAAATGGTCATAAAATTTATAGGGAAACCATGTGAGACTTTTCAGACATCGAAATAATTAAACAGTATTTATATTTATGAAATTATGGAAATCACGTGGTAGATATTATTACATTTTTATTACTCAACTTTTAGCTATTACCTACTTAACAAATGTTGCATTGATTAAAATTATAATTCTTGCTAAAAAAATTAGTAAACGAAAATTATATTAGGAACAATAGTGGTTTTATCTATTTTGAGCGTCTACGAGATTGTAGGTCTTATAGAGCTCAACTACATGTATTTAGAATAATCTCTGCAGACTCTTCACTCAAGATCATCAGCTTTTATGTATGTCAGTATCGTTTATCAGCCCTATTATACTAATAAGCTTCAATTATCTAAGGGGCAGTGACGCTTAGCCCGACATCGTGAGCTTGATCCCCTCATAGAATAATCATCAGTAGGATACAGTAATGGTCGTTTTGCGTGTTTGTGTCGGTAAAGTTTGTTTGTGGAACTACTAAGACATATAGATATTATACAATAGTGAGAATGTCTCATAAAAAAATTGAAGGATCTTATCTTTATTGTAATTGTTTTATGAATTTGTATGATCATTTTTTGTGTTATAAAATATCCCAGTCATAAAATATTTACATGAGGAGCAATTAGCAAATTAATATTGTATACGACAAATTTTGCATCTGTTATTGTCTTTTGCTACTATGTGATAGGAAGTTCGCACTTTTACTTTGTTATTAATTGTCAATTGTACTAGCATGTAATAAAAATGTGTTACTCGAAATTAAATTTTCATAAGGTTTCCTTACTTGTTTGTTTATTTTGAGATAATGATCTCTATTTATTGGGTAGCAAAACTCACTTTTAAATCACTTATTTAAAATGAAATTTAAAGGCCTATTTATAATATTATTATTGTACTTGTAATAATTATTTTTGTACAAGTTTTAAATGACATTCTTCCCTTAAGCTGCCCAGCCTAGACGAATTTCTAGGGAAGCTTCGTCATATCTTCGAGCCTTTTTACTAGTGCGTAAAGACATATAGAGCTGAAACGTTGACACTCACCGTTTGGACTGGTCCACAAGTTTAAAGTTGCTCAGCGTGCGATGGAGTGTGATGCTCTACTCGAAAGAATTCGTAACGAAAGAAATTGACAGAGAACTGGAGTAACCGATATCGCACGGAGAATTAGTACGCTGAAGTCGAAATGGGCCGGTCATATCTTTTTTTTTTTTTTTTTCCTCATAGCGGACTTATTGTAATCTTATCGTAAATCGTGGTTGGTTGGAGGCTTCAAGTGTTAAAATGGAGACCGCGATTAGGCAAACGTAGTGTAGGACACCCTGCGGCACGATGGGACGACGACTGGACGAAAATGGCTGACAACAGAAGGATGAAGACTGCCCGAGGCCGAGATGGTTGACGCTCTATGGGGAAGGCCTTCGTTTAGTAGTGGCTAGCAGTAGGTTCTATATGGGTTTAAAGTGAATTATTTAACTTTTGAACAAATTATATCTATGTTTACATGACTACTGATAAGTTTTATTGTGTACACAAATATTTAAAAAAATATAAACTATACGCAGACACATAACTTAATTTTTGGCCTAGGTAAGAATCGAACCTACAAGCTCTGCGAATCAGCAGTTAGGATCGTTATCCACTAAGCCAGCGGGCCGATGTAACCCATTGCAATATCAAAAACCGTTATTATTTGATGCAGTATATTTGCATGATAAATCTATGATGATTACGAAAATATTAAGATAAAAAAGAAGAAAAACACAATGACTCTAATACAACACTGTATGACTCTATAGCCTAAATGATAAGTAATGTGTTTCGTAGACATACGATGTATTTTTTATGGAATATGGCCCATACGAGCAGACGTATCGCCTGATGGTAAACGATTACCGCCGCCCATGAACACCTCGGTTTGACTCCAGTTTTCTGTGAGGCCATAGTATCACTCTAGTCGAGCCGGCCCATTCATGCTAAAACGTGGCTCTTCCACTCTAAATAAAGTACTTTCTAAAGAAATGTTAAATATAATATGTATAACTAGGGTGTATAGATTTCCCACCAAGAACTCAAGGCCCCAAGTCAAATTTACCTGCAAGTGGTGCTCCTGGTAATCGACAAATGAGGCTTTAGCAAACAAAACATTCCAATAAGCGGTAATAGGCTCGCCAACTTTACAACAATACACCAGCGAAAAGCAGACGTTTAGTATGCCTCCGCAACACACAACTTTGGGAAAACAGGCGTGGTTATATGTATGTGTGTATCACTACTAGAAGGAAACCCTGAATCAAACGCCAAACTAACTCGTAAAGCGTGGTATAGTAGGCTAATACTTCCTTTCTTAGAAGAGTGATATAATAAAATACGTGAATAAAAATAATTAATAATAGAGAAACACACACCAATTCAAATAATCATAGTATGTCTATACCAGTAGTAATATTGTTGAATGTACTGTTTCTCTATGTCAGAAAAAAACTTTAAACGATTTAATAAGTAAAGTGTAAGAGTGTCTTAGACAATTATTATTTTTGAGAGATTTCAAAATTACTTGATAGTACTCACACAAATGATTATGTATTTGGAAGCAACCATGTACCACACTGATTAATACATCTAGTTTCTTAATAATATTTTTATTCAGAACTGTTACAATCACACATACGCACACTCGCATCCAAAAATATTTACACACGAAAAACAGTCTCAACCACACATAAATGAACACAATTACCACACCCAATTCAAGAGGCATCTAGATTGGAATTGATCTATTTGTTCTGATTATATTTCATACTCTACTTCCAAATTATAAATCTAAATAGATATATAAATATTTTATAAGCTAGAACCGCTGTCCTTCTCAAAGTGATGCTAGGGTGCTAATTTCTGTTGTTGCCTAACTAATTATTATTATGATTATTATTTTGCCAATGTATTGAGCATCGTCTGTCGTCGTGGTTATGAGAGATTTTAGAATAGCAGAATTAGCACCAATGAATAATGTAAAATCTGGTCTTGGTCGCCGCGACACGAGCCTCGAGCTTAGTGTGGAAACCCTCGATAACTTCAAACCTGTAACTTGTTTATGTAGAAATTGAATAAATAAATAAATAATAATTAAATATCTTATAAGCTTCACAGTTCACACTTAATGGTATTTGTGTATTCTACTTTTAGTTTTCACTCTACTTTCTTTTTTTTACGTCATAGAGATCTTAAAAATTTGATGAAACGGAAACCAAAATTTCAAGACTCAGAACAATAGTATGTGGATCACAACACTCTTTGATCCAAATATGTTTGTTGTTCTAATTGTTGATGTCCCATGTAGATATTGAACCCACAATACTCAGCACAGTAGGAAACAGCAAAGTAACCACCACTATACCATCGCTGTAGGTGTTCGAAAGTTGTATTGTTTCTGTATAATAAATTATTTCATTTATGTCACACCTAACCGTATATTAAACGCCTATAGTGCAGGGCGGTGTTTGAAACAATAATTTATAACTTTTGACTAAATTTTTACCTCGATATTGTGTTTGTTTTAAAAACAAAACACAAAATGGGATAGTCATCATCATCATCAGCCTATCGCAGTCCACTGCTGGACAAAGACCTTTCCAACTCCTAGCCACTTAGTTCAATCTATGGCTTCTCGCATCCAGCTCCTACCAGCCGTCTTGCGCAGACCATCGCTCCATATGGCCTGTGGACGTCTTAGACTACGTTTGCCGAGACGCGGTCTCCACTCAAGAACTCGTTTACCCCAACGGTTATCGGTTCTTCGGCAAATGTGGCCAGCCCACTGCCACTTTAGCTTGCTAATCCTGTGGGCTACATCGATGACCCTGGTTCTTTGTCGGATCCCCTCGTTTCTGATGCGATCTCTAAGATAAACGCCGAGCATAGCCCTCTCCATAGCACGCTGAGTGACTTTGAACTTATGGACCAGTCGAACCGTAAGTGTCCACGTTTCGGTTAATAGTATTGTTTGTATTTGTATAGTATTGTTTGTTTATTTTTAATGTTACTAAATGTATAATGATCTGAAACATTACATTTATGACAGCGCATAATGGTAAGCCGTAAGCGCACCAAGTAGTTGAGATTCTTTCTACAGAAATTTAAAGACACTATTCAGGCAGAAAATATATTTGATATTATATAGAAATTTAACTCTTTACGCACACTACAGAGCCAAAAGATACTCATATGATGCCTTTATTATAAAAGAAAACTAATACAAGTTCGTTCATTTCGCAGACTTGGCAAAGACTCAGAGATAATAGTATTTTTGTTTTTCTTGAGTTATTAGTGGTTATTAACGTAATTTAAAATAGGTTAGAATGCAAACTGTGTCCTTCAAACGATTCTTTAAATATTTTTACACTTTTTAGGTGTACTTGTTAATAAATCACTATTAAACGTGTGTTAAAAATACATAACATGAAGAAAAAGGACGTATTCAAAGCCACAGTCTATTCGACCACACAAAATGGGCTATAAACACGAGAGGTTTTACATTGAACTCTATATTTTGTTCGTGGAAATATAAACAAAATATCTTTGTGCAGTTGCAACAACTTGAAAACTCCGTGTTTATTAGGTGCGCCAGCAAAAGAAAGTAATTTCAGTGGTAAACATGAACGCACGGTCGGAAACGAAAACGTCTTTCATGTAAGACTGGTTTCCACCGAGTTGGCAAACGGTGAGTTTGTAAAGAGTGGGCAATTTGCAGGGTAAAAAAAGGGTAACACCCGCCGGATACTAGCTGCTCATTAACTATGAACGCCGTCATCAACGACTCTTCTTCTATAAAAAAACGGCTTTTAACAGTGGCATTTTTCATGAATAAACGGTTGCGGTGAGGTGCTTCTGAACGGCCAAACGCTACAAAGCGCATATAAATTGCACTGCTAAATTGAAACGGGGATACGAAAAGACTAGTGAAAGAGACTTTTAAGAGATATAGTTTGTCAACTTCTTTGAGATCTACAAGTCTATCTACGATGTGAATAAGATGGGTGTGTATTTGTGGAAAATAGAAACTACTCGAGATTCTCGGTGGAGAAACTATCAAAGCAATGTAGACTACATTAATAAATTATATGTTCAAAGCAGACGTACACCTTTATTCTAAAATTATTTTACTACTTAAAAATGGTACTAATTTCTCATCACGTTGACTGATCTAACATGCCACTAGATGAGTTCCAATGCTACTGCAAATGAAAATATAACGAAGAATTTCTTGTTCGACCTATACAGCTTATGTTTAAATCTAGTCAGCTTAAACTTAAACTTACTGCTGCAATCCTTAATTTAAGAAAGCTTTGGAAGACAAAGTAATTAGATACATTACGCGGAATTGATTAGATACATTGCTCTGACCTACATAATGAAATAAAGTTAGCCGTAGTGAAATTAGTTTTTTTTTTATGGAATAGGTGGCAAACGAGCAGACGTATCGCCTGATGGAAAGCGATTACCGCCGCCCATGAACACCCATAACACCAGAGGCGTTACAAGTACGTTGCTGCCCTTGGGGGATGGGGAGGGGGATGAGGAAAAGGTTTGGATTATGGGCCTTCGGTATCCCCACTCACTCGGTGAAACACAGCGAAGGCGCTGTTTCACACCGGTTTTCTGTGAGGCCGTGATATCACTCCGGTCGAGTAGGTCCATGCATGCCGAGGCGTTGTTCTCCCACGGGTTAAATAGTTAGGTTTGCTTAAGCAATTTAAAGCTAAGTAGTAATCAATAGCTTATCTATCTATTTTTAAGTGTTATTTAAATGAACTTAACGAGGTGATAAATATCATCATGTCAAGATATATTAAGCCAAAACTCTTGTAAATACTGCCCAAGTTTCAATGTGAAACTCACTTTTAACCAATTAACGAAACACGATTTTAGAGAACTGAGCGTATTTTAAAGGAATAAATTTATGTAAATCTAAATTCCAATATCAAAATCTCTTAAGTTTTCAAAACTATACAAATTTTTAGTGAGCCCAATTATGTTATAAGGGTTGTGTACCGCTGACAGCCATCAATTTGTTCCTTAGGATTTTCTTGACTTATGTAAAGAAATCACGACGCAACAGCGTCGGCTTAAAGAATATTCTTATTTATCAAAGACTTAAACTCGCAGAAAATGTTTACACACACAGTTACGAAATTCGAGCAAAGTGTAGTAGTTATTGATTGATTTAAAAAAAATAGTTTCCGTATTTCGAGAGAGATTTCACAGTATGCTGTTTGCGATACTGTATGTAGGTATTGAAATAATGGCATGCATCAAAAATGTGAAAATATTGAAACCTAGGAAAAGTATCAAGAACTGTAATCCAACTACGTAAAAGTTTTTGATGAAATTTGAATAGCTTATGTCGTTGACACACCTTAATTAAAAACGGTTCAGTAGCTTATGTGCTATGGTGAAACATACGAATATACATAGACTGCCAAGACTTCTGGCCGACATGGACACGATGATCTATGATCAAATTCGTTCTGTCGGTCGAAATGATGAAGAGGCAGCGCCGGATCATGAGCCCAGAATGCTACGGTGAAACGCGGATACGCAAGGTACGGGCTTGATAGGCACGGCTTGAAATCCAGGGCCATGCTAGCCAATGCGGTGTCGGAGCCATTTTGCCGAGCTTCGAAACTTAGATAGGAAGGACCGTCTGTGTCACCTACCGATATACTTAGGTACTCCCCGAGCTTGGTTGCTTCGGTGAGTATCTGAATCGAATAGGACGAGAGGCTACAGCATACTGCTACCACTGCGGGTCCGAACGAGACTCAGTTGGAGCACACAATTGATTGGATGAAACCTGTCACCGCCAGCATAGGTAGGTACCTGTCGAGGTAAGTTGCCGCGGGGTTTATTGGACCGCTTTTCTGGGAGTACCCCCCGCGCTTCGTTTCCCCACGAAGGGTATGGTGCGAAAAGCATTCCTCACGTAAAAAAGACTAACAAAGCTATTATTATCGTTTGCCTTCGCCGTAGTTGGGTACCTTAACTTCAGAACTTACAAAATCGTTGTGTGTGAAATATTCTCCTTTTCAATATTTCGTTTTCATAATCGAGGATCAATAAAAATCTTCCGTAAACGAAAAAAAAATATAGTTTTTAGGAGACCCAGACTAAAATAGGTGCATTCAGTTGGTTTGTTGAATAAAAGGTTAAATCAAGATAAAAGAAAAAAACAACAAACTATATCAAAAAACTATAAACTGACTTCGTAAAAACCTTTGATAAATTCATGAACAAAGTGTAGTGACATAAGGCTTACACGGGCCATTTTTTTCAGTGCTTTAGGCGTTATGGTAGAACATACAAACAGTAGCAAAAGCTTCGCCGTAGTCGCGTAAAAATTACATCATCCGACTCTGACAAGACGGAATTCTTTTCCTTACATTATTTTATTTTAGTGTACAGTACAACCTTATCAAATGCATTTGTAATCTATGAAACTAATTAAAAATGTATGCACAATACATATTTAATTAGTTTCACCCACAAACGTTATTGCCACTTTCTCATCAATTTTATATATTCTATTTTATATTTTAAATATTTTTAATTGAAAACTAATAAATATTACTCTGTCTCGGATCCACAGACCAGCTGTTTCGTTGTTGAATTCGTCGAAGTTTCTGTAAGTGGTAAAACACAAAATGAAAAAAGCATGCAGAGGATCCAAACTTACCGCCGTAGTTTACAGAATTAGTTAGGGCACGTTGGTCCGAGAGCCGATAACAGCTGGGAAGGAAAAGTTTTGTGGAAATTACGAGACGGAAAATATGTATTATGCCACCCACAACTCTTATTGCTACTTTCCCAACAATTTTATGTAAACTATTTAAAATTCAAAAAATTTTAATTCAAATCTAAAAAATATTACTTTATCTCGGCTCCTTATACTTGCTGTTTTTCAATTGGTTTTGTTTTTAAAACACTGTTTTGTTTTTAGGAAACCATACATACCATACACATAATTACAATTTAGAACCGTTTGCATGATGTAAAAAATATTTATTCAAATAGTATATTTCCGAAAAACCTTATGTGTATGTCATATGTGTATGTCATATAATTTTAAATTAATTTAAATATTTAAATCATTGAAAAATATACACTGCATTTGCACTTTCAAATTTAAGTACGATAATAAAAAATATTATCACTATTACAATGTTAGGATACTAGTTTCTTTAGTTTACCATTATACTTACGTGCTCTGGTTCATTAATTAAAAAGTAAGAACAAAATTAACAACTATCCACATAATGCGAACGGTGATTCAATATAAAACGTAAGTTTGAAATGTTAAATACAATAAGGTGGTGAAGGCGCTGGAATTCGGAGGATGCGGGTGCAGACAGGTGGGTGCGAAAACCGCCAATAACAGTGGTGCATCCACAGATTGGGCTAATTGAATGGGTTTTTTTTATTTTATTCACAACTTATCGCCTGCATATAACAGTCACAAGCCGAATAGAAAAAAAAGAATTAGATTCTTTTTTATTTCCTGGATTAAGACTGGTTACAGATCAATATTTTTCAGTCAAGTGCTAAATGGTTTATCTAGTTTTATTAAAAGTAGACTGTTACTGTTCAAAATTAACTTTCCACATTGAATATTCACCCGGGCCAAATTTCTTTTAGGTCCAATTAGCCACAACTTTTCAATGTAACTTATTTATTATATTCATGTAACAAGATGTAAATAAATACTCTATTTCATTGTGTTTTATGAAATGATTTTGACTATTCATCTGTTTCTATAATCTGAGATCAAATACACTAATATAGGTAGGCCGGCTCGACCGAGGCCGTCTTACAGAAGATCAACTGTCGTATATTGGTGAGTGCGAGACCGGACGCCCAATAATGCATCTCATTAGGCTGCCCTGGTGTGGGTCATCATGCTGTACTATATATATATGCGTTGTTTACATTTTTAATAAGTATAGTGATCACTACCATGAACACTCTTGGATTATGATTACGCTTTCCATCAGGAAAAGTATAGTCACTTTGGCAGGGTTATATACAAAACAAAAAAAAGAAAAACAAGGCAGAGCCCGAACTGTAGCTTTTTTGCATCCAGTCCCTTTTTTTTACGCAAGTAATATCATAGTAGTAGTAGTAGCATAGTCTTAGTCTAGCCATCTAGCCAGAGGGCAATCCACGTTTGCAAAGATGCGGTGTCCATTATTAACATACAATGGACGATTTTTTCCAATTTTACAATTTTGAAACCAACGTCTGTGTGCCTAATGACAACAACCACATAAAACTAACTTTTAATCATAACTAAACTGTTACAATAACAAAAGTACATTCATAAACAGCAAAATAATGATGGCTATCGTCATCCGAATTTCGAACATTTTGTAATCAAACATAACTTTTTACTCATACACGGGCGGCAACAAAGCTTATACCGTCCGTTCGCCTAACCGTGCGAAATTTGTTTTGTGGCTTTGCGTAGAGTTTGTGGGGTTTCAGGATCGAGGCCGCGGTCCTGAAATTCAAACAACCCCAAACAAAGGTTTTATGTGATGAAAACCCATCAAAATTGTATACTTTCTTATCGTTTTCATAAAAACCTCGACTTAGTAAGTCTCGAGTCCCTCTTGAGTCTCCTCTACTGTAAGTATGTCGAGTCCCTCTCGACATGCATTTAGCTTGAGGTTTTTCTAAGAGATCGAATCATAAAAAAGGAGGAACGCAGGTAAAAGTAGGGTTAGAAGTGTAGCCCAATGAATCAGTCCAGAGTACACGTATTACAAACCCAGATAAATAAGCTCTACCCATATCTGTATTGGCCAATTTAAAACATCAAGTTTTAGGCTCAGACCGAGATTTGGGATACTTATTTGTAAAGAATTAAGGTATATATGTATCGCTTACAGTTTTAATAGTGAAAACTAACGATCTAATTAATACTGAGAGTAAACTAATATGGTTACAACTTTTAATTAAGTTTGGTACCGCTGCCCATAACAGTAGATTAGTAGGTTATGTATATAATACTAGTATTAACTTGAGTACAAACATCTGTTCAATTAAAGTTCGACAAGTAGGGAGTTTCTCTTTAGGAAAAGTACTTACAACCTCAGTATAATAGCACTATTGACTACAGTAGTGTTCTTTACGATGAAAAGGGTCACCATAGCTCCTTTATCAGAAGTATTCATCCACTGACGAATTCAAATTAGTTTGTCCCCTTCTTGGTTTAATGAATCTATGTCTTATCTAATCAGATTACTCTAAAAATATTCCTAAGAGGAATATAATAGCGTAAGGTAATTTAATTGCATCTTATCTGAATATTGGTAGTTAAGACATTGTTTTTTTTTATTTTTATAGACATTGTTATTGTTATCGCGTTTGATAAGTTACACAATCGTGGAGGATTTCAAGACATTTGTTTGTTATAATTCATGTTATGATAAATATATAAATTGTTTATTTATAAATAAATGTGTCTGGTGATCGGCTTTCAAGCGTCACAATAATAGCACAAATAGTTTCTTTGTTATCGAAATACGCCACCAAAACAGAACTTTGTATTTATAAACGTAAAAATGAATATTGTTTCGAAGAAAGAACGTTCGAGAAAAAAAGATTCGACAAAGGCTAAAAGGTCATGAAAGTTCTATACTTTAATTCATCAGCAGCTTTATTTCTTGAATTTATCGAATCCTTCTATATATACCTTCCTAGTCTTTTTATTCTTAAGATTATTTGGTGTCGTCGGCTCTACGACAGTTCCACCTGAATATCAGTTTTTTAACAGAGCTAATGAAATGAAATTTAATAAAACCTTTAATTTTCTATTAAATTACATGAACATTTTTGCAAGTTAAACCTTTTTTTTTAAAAAGATCATGATTAGTTCATCCTTTTCTAACTGGACTAGCTCTGAAAAGAAAAGATAAAACAAACTCAGGGCTCATAGTCTCTTTTAAAGTCCATACAATCTTCTTAAAATGTAACGGACATTCTATCAGTAAATAGAAAAAAGCGATAATTATTTTATAATAACAATAATTTGAACTATCATAATTTGGTAAAAATAAAAAATGAAAAATGTCAAGAACAGCTATAATTAAAGGTGCATTTCTATCAAATTACATATAAAAATTGTCATATGAAAATAAGACAAGCTTCTAGCATCGGACCTCCTCAACCCTAAGGATGAACGGAATTCATAGGTTGAACTAGTTTTTAGTGTATTTGAGAACACTGACGTCCCAATAAATGTCATGGACATCTTTGGTAGTCGATGGATCGACGATGTATGCTATATGTTGTTTGTTAAATACAGTAAGTCTTTTTTAAGTTCTTGAAATTTACAACTACATGACTGAACAAGTGTATAGAGATATAAAAAACCTTTGTAAACAAATTTTCTTGTATCGAGGAGAATAAAAAATATGGCTTAGCAAACCTTAGTTAGGAAGTATTTATTAGAAGTATGCGTAGAAGTTTTGGTTGAATAAGATAAGTTTATTTGTTCATGTAATTTGCCTTAAATGTAAATTAGGTTGTTGTAGTAGGACTAAAAAGCAAAACAAATCTATTTATTAATATACGAGGTTCTTTTTTATCCCTTTTTACGAAAATCGTGTGAATAGAGGAGCATGAAATTTTGATACCGTTTAAGTTTACATGGAGGAGTGAGATTAAGCTTAAAAATACATTAAGTTATTAAAAATAACATAGTACCAGTTTTGTGGTTAAAGTCTAACTGAGAAGAGATTAATATTATTTGTCTATAGTCTTACTGAATGTTAAACGTAGCTATGATGATATAACCTTAACCCCCAATAAAGTTAAACTTAAAGATTAAATAAATTATGGTCGAATTTCGACCACTGGGCCATAAAGTCGTACTGTCTGATAATAAACATCATGCATGACACCAACTATTTCCTATTCGTTAATTTCATGCAAGACGTTGACACCTGTTCGTAGGTAAACTCTATATGTTTACGAGTAGACAATCTGTATTTTTAACTTATCACACTTAGTGACAAAACAGGTACCTTTAGCCTGTTTATTTAGCTACTCAAGGACAATGTTTTCCTTATATTATTATAACGTATTATTACTTACGTATTATTAACCTGCAAATATGTATTACTAGTTTATGCTCGCGGCTCTGCCCACGTATATGTCGGTTATTGCGGTAAATAGTAGCGTATCTGTTATTCTGATGTATTAGCTTTATTACTGTAAAGTTTCATCCAAATCCGTTCTGTAGTTTTTGCGTGAAAGTGTAACAAACTTCCACATTTATAATATTAGTATATATATATTGGTACGAAGACCTGGTGCAGGTTGCGGGATCCTGGTAAGGTGGGACTGGTTGTTGTTGCGAAGCTTGTGGTATGCCCAGTAGTTTTCACATTCCGGATGAGGAATCATAATACATATATTCTACTAGCTGCTCCCCGCAGTGTTAATCGTGGTGGTTGTTATATCTCAATATCCACAACTGCGAGTAAAAACACGAGGCCTATCTAAGAGTGAACGGAGTTACTCCTAATATCATCAGTTTTATGTCAGTAAAATGCCATCAAAACCAAATCAGCCGCCCCAGAGATTAGCCGGAACAAAAAGGCAGACAAATTTTTTGAAAAATACTTTTTAAAAGTAAGAATCATATAGGCTTTAATTTAAAACTACCAAAAGGCACTTCTAGCAGTTAATGACAATCATTTAATATTGAAAATTAGGACACCTAATTCGAGTAATGAACTGAATTAATTAGCTTATGCTTCCAAAGACTTTGTATGAACAACAAAAAATATGTAGAATTGTCATTAAAATACATCCATATAAAATTGTTTGTATGATTATAGGATTAGTTGCCAACTTTTGGTGTTTTTTTTTATAAAGGAGCCTGTCAAAATGGAGCTCCTCTGCCTGATGAAAAGCATGAGAATCCAAAAGTGGTAGGCACTAAACTCTTGAGATGCTTCTAAATCTTCGGGCTCTGGTCTTAACATTACAACATTATTAATCATATGATTAAACTATATCGCAACAGTGCACAATAGTCTGTTATGAGGGTTAGGTTTTCGAGTGTATGTATATTTCTTTGGCACACTCTAGAGCCTAAACGGCTTCTCGTATTTTTATGTGAGTGGTGGCAATATATTCGTTTTAGCCGTGAGAGTGACACTGGGTACATTAAAATAAAAAAATGACACCTTTGTTAGAATTTTTCAATTATCTCTAAGTTTGTACGTGATTGGTCTAGTGGGTTCAAACCATATAGGACAACACTTCGAGTGATCCACAAATTGTTGATTTGAGTCGGATATTCTTTGTGTTGTGTCCGTCAAAATACACAAACAATATTCCTAATGTGGGATAGGTCTTTTAAAAAAAAGATAAGTTAGGAAAATAAGTCAAGGCATTTTGTCTTTATTCTGTAGTCGTTTTTTGAATGGGTCTAATTTGCGCTGTGTTGTTTTCGTTCTAGTTTTTATGTCTAAATAATTTCAATTTTCACAATTTTAACAATTTCCGATTCGATATGTGAATTTTCTATTTCCACATAAAAAATACAAGAAAATCTAATTTAAAAAAGGAACCGATTTGTTTCGTCCTTTTTTTTAAATTAGGTTCTAAAGTTTTGACAATACATTAATAACAGTTTCTACTTCTTCCCCCTAGGTAAAAGGGGAGGGAAGAAAAAGTTATAACTTATTCTTTTAATTCAACCAACTCAACATTGTTAAATGAACAAAAGCGTTGATCGTGTTACCAATATTAAACCACAATATAATCCTTATAAAATTGTACTATTAATTACTCTCTCTTTTGTTCATATTTGTGTATATATATCAGTTGGCCTTGTAGTAATATTTAGACAGATCAGAAAACCCAATATTATTTACCTAATACAATTTAAGATGATGCAGCACCGTTTTTTATCGATATTGTGGATCGACTTAGCAAATATAGATATTTAGTATTTGGAAGAAGGTGTTATTTTAATATAATGATAATAAGATTAATCTTAAGGAAGAGAAGGACGTTTTAAAAAAAATAGAAAATTCAGATACTACTAAGTGTTTTTTTAACGAAATTTTAACAGGGCAGAAATCCTGTGGTCTTTGTGTCTCGTCTGGTCAGATTATTCCACAGTAAGAGTACGAGCATACAAAGAACATTCAGATATTTATTCGACTACTCAGAGTAGGATAATCTACGGGTCCAATTTTTATTTTCAGAGAACTTATTATTACTTTTTCCTCAAGCGGATTATCGATATACAAATATCGTCAATATTGTCTTAGCTGGAATTTCCGGAAATTAATACATACCAAGAAGATAAAAATAGATAAAGCGTGTTATGATCGACATACACGTAATTAATTTATTCCGTACATTGTCAAAACTTCTTTACTAGTATATTTTTTTTTGTTTGGACACTATTTTTTAAATTTATTTTATCTCAAATTACACATGTTACAGTCTTAAGTCTGCCAAACTTTTTTTTCGATATATAATTATAATATAATATAATTCGTTTCGATAAGAAAATTCTATTCTTTGTTCCAAACTTTACATTTAATTGTAGTTTTTAATAAATTGATCTATGGTGAATATCTAATGACCGATGAATGGTATATAATATAGACAGATGAGTTAATTTTAGTAAATAGTATGTCACATGTTTCTATTTACAAGTTGTTTATCGTGAACGTTTTGTCACTTTATGTCCTTCTTAATATGTAATCAATTCTGTGATCGAGTGTATTTTTGTTATACCGAATGTCATAATAGACATGCAAATTTAAATACAGGCACTTTTAAAGAAAATCAATCTTAAATTTTATTTATTTTAATCAAAATCATTGTGAATATTAAACAATTAATTTTATTTCGTATAAGTAGATATTTTATCCCCTATTTTATCCTCTTAGGGGTGACATTTTCTAATATCCNTCATACAAACCGTCTCCTAACAATAACAAACACGTAAATAAAAGAATTATCCAATTTAGTGCAGTCTATCAAAAGTTATGCGCGTTCATATTTTACATTTAGGCGTTTCAATTTCAACTGTATGAACATAATAAAGTTCATAAGAGAGCTCTACTTGGCTAAGAAGGAATATGGATGGCTGGAGATAGATGCGAGAAGTCAATGATCTAATCAAGTGAGGTGCAATTGGAGGTGCATTAGGCTGATGACGACTATGATAACATGCATGATCATATTTTAGGTTTTGGTTGGCACGGTTGTAAATCATGTGAAAGAATAAAAATTTTAAAGTATAAATTGTAGATTTTTCATAAATGAAAGAGAAGTAAACCCGTTGTAGGAGCAGCAAATGAAATTACATATTGCTGTTTTAAAATATAATTTAATCAAACGGAATCGTAATTTTTTTCTGGCAGTTCATATGTGTTTCACCAAAATATTTTTGGTATATTTGTGCATTCAAAAATGTCTTATTAGACAATATTATTATCTTAATTCTAGATATTATATGCATAGCTTATGCAATCACAATTGTTCTAGATAGCACGGATGATAATTAGTACTATACATGGATACAGGTAATGCCCGGCAATCGATTCGGCTTTAGGTAAAAATAAAAATTTGTGTCTAAAGATAAAAAAAACATTTAAAATCTGTGATACAATGCTTGCATTAGTATAATTAACATCGAAATACACATATAAACATGTTCATGTGACATAAAGTGAAATTTTCCATCAATGATTAACTATTACAAATTATTAATATTTTTTAAGTAACCAAATTAATTTCAAACTAATAATTATAAGTATTTTCCATATCATTAATTTACAGAAAATAAGTTTATAAAGTTACTAAAAAGAATAACAAACAGAGAAAAATATATTCCAATAAATAGATTTAAAAATAAATGCGACACTCTCAGCTCAAGCGTAGATTTTAGTAAATAAATAAAAAGCTCTAATTAAACCTCTGATCTGTTTAAGGAGGAACCAGTTGCAAGGAAAGAAAACTATTCCTTATTTATAAAAATCTGGAAATCTTGACGCGACTTATTATTTATGAGGTACGCACCCAAATATATGATTTAATCTTAGTTGATTTTATCAATGGCGTAGCGGCCTATCTTAAAGGCAGCCACCTAGCCACTAGAGATTATAGGGCACAAGTGTGTACATAAAAATACAAGTGAATTCTCTGTTCCCTCACGAAGGAACGGGGAAAGACCAAGCACAGAAATTATGGCTTTACATACTCTTTGAGGCACGGGGATAAACAAACACTTCAGTTTCCAAACTCCACAATTAAGTATTTTTGTAATCAGGAAAATTCAATAACATTCTTTGGAAACATATACCCTCATAATAACACAAACAGGATACCCAAGTTTGGGTTTTTGACTCCGGCAGACATTTATAGATATAATTAATTGATTGAATCAAAAGTTATTTTAACTTAATTTATAAATTACATATGGGAGAAAGTGAAGTCTTTATTATTGTTGAGCACTTCGTTGAGTTTCTGAAAAGAGTGTGGCTTAAAATGACAGTTTGACAGTGTGACTACAAAGGATGCAATTATGCGCGTAAAGGCCGTGTTGAAAGAGCAGTATACCAGTGATTATTCTCGACATTACCATTTCGACATCAACTTTTCATCATAGAGCTTCCCTGTGCCACTGCACCATGTACAAAAAATTATTTTCCAAATTAACGAAAGCCGATGTTATTGCCGTTATTAAAGGCTTGTGTTAAATTTGGCAGATATTTGTGATATTAGCATCATAAATATACGGATACATTATATAATTAGATTAATTTTTTGCAACGCAGGTTACATGTAAGTACCGCATGGTGTGTTCTTGGGAGATTTCATTATAACCTATTGTGTCGGTGACAAAATTTTAACGGTTGAATCGCCAATGTTCCGAAGCTATTACAAAATCCCTTGCCCCTGTAAGGGATTTTGTAGGTTGTTGTCGACGAGCAGAGTATTCCGGCATAAATAAGCTGCAGTGGAGCCCATTAGCTTATCGAGTCAAGCCTTAACTTACTCGTGTATTAGAATAGATAGCCGATATTATTATAAGATTATGAATTTTACCTATATGTAAAATAATACTTATAAAATATTTGTTGCATTGCTTGTAAAACTGCAACTTTATTAGCACAGAATTAGGTATTCACAGCATATGTGGCTGATTATTACTTTGTTCTATCAACTGATGTAAGGTATTAAAAATATTGATGAAAATTCTAATTAGATCATTGTAATCATTATATCTTGACGGATTGTATTTCTGTGTTAGTAGTCTTTTAAGTGTTACTGAATGTAATTGTATAGATGTCTTTCAAATAGCTACAGATAAAGTAGGTATGCGAAAAGAACATAATAAGAAAAAAATTGAGTTTGAATATGTAAAATTATTGTGAGAATTTTCCTAACAGTCACTACCTGCTGTTAGCTTTTCCCTCTCGATTACACCCCACGGAGATAGATTTGTATAACAGGGAATGCTCCGAGGTTTATTTAAACTACTACAGGTAGCGGTCTCCTACCATCGTTACAGGTTTCGTCTGCAGTCATCGTCGGTACTTGAAGTAATGGTACATCAATACCGTTTTAAATAAAATTTTTGTCTTACGTAATCATCAACCTGGTTTGTTTTATGTAAGTTTTGGATGTAATTAATAAAAAATAAATAGTAACAGTGCCATACGCTAGACTAAAGTCTTGAAAAGAGAGTACTTCTAATAAATATCTTCACATTTACCGTAAAATTATTTTTAACATTTTATAATCACCATCACTTAAAAAACGGTAAAAGTAGGTAGTGGTTCCAAGTCTATAAGTTCGATTCGTTACTGGTAACCAGAAAACTGTTTGTTTGTTATCCACAACGCATTTATTCTTCTGACTGTTTACGAAATGTTGCGATTAAATCAGTTTATTCACATTTTGCTTCGGCCGTTTGATGCCAGAGCAGCACAACCGGAAGTACGGACTAATGTTTCTACCTATCACTGCCAAGTAAATATTTTAACTTAATCCTTTGTTATAATAAAACCGTAAGCTTAGTGCAGGTATAGTACCATAAAGTTGTTTAATTTAGTACATCAGTACCTGAGATTATAGCACAGCATTACTGCAGCAGAAATGTGACTTGTAAATTTAAATTACATCCTGACTGGTCTAAATGCGACTTTAACATTTATATTCTGATGGGTGTGCTTTAAAATCAGCCAGGTTGTATAGATTTTGGACGTCCTTTTTCAAATTTCTGTTTCGTATCTTTGCCGCTCGCGCGCCATATTGAATGATATGGCGGTCAAAAACTGTTTATTTGAGAATAACTTTGTTTCAACTCATTTTACTGTAAAAATGGATAGAAATAAATTGGCCTAGAGCCTAGGTCCCTTTTATGTAAAATCAATTGTTTCAGCGTACGAGAGGCACACAGTCCATTCCAACAGACCAAATAAGTTAATCCACACCACTATGAAGTCTACTTCAAGTAAGTGGCACGCTTTTTTTTGTGGTATCCCGAGCAGGCCTAATCCACTTGTAATGCATAAAATTTAGAGCATTCTCCTTCGCTTCGCTATTCTTAATGGACCAGGTTATAGAAGTTCATCGTCTTGGACACGGAGCGAAATGAGACGCATAGAAATTTCTTCCAAGTTGAATCATCAGCTTCGTTGTAATCTTCTTGTTCCTCGATTTCGTCTTACTTTTGCTCGAGGATAAGCTCTGTTTCTTCCTCCTCATCGCTATCGTGTTGTGGAATGAATCATCACAATAAGTACATATAATGAAGCACTCTATTCCAGCTTTTCCTTATACAGAGACTCCCTGACATCCCTTCTTGCATTTGAAGAAATGAGTATCAACATGGTTTTTGGAGCTGGTGGTTCAAGCGTGGTGGCAGGAATTAGCCCTACCTAAGAAGAGACCTATGGCCAGTAGTCGACTACTAAAGCCTGTTTTTGATGACGAAGTTAGATACTTCTAACTTGTAGTATTTTTCCAATACACGCAAAATCAT
>PKRV01003013.1:0-103046 GCA_003709505.1 Hyphantria cunea
ACTTAAAATGTAATAAGAACTAAAAGCCATATATGAACCACGTAATATTAGTCTTATTAATATTATATTTGCGAAAGTAACTCTGTATGTCTGTCGAACTTTTATGCCAAAACCATCAAACCGATTTAAATAAAGTTTGGTATAGAAATAGTCTAGAGCCTGAGAAAGAATATAGGCTGCTATTTTTCGCGATAACCGACCTGCACACAGGGGCACGGGCGTAAACTAGTACAAAAATATATCGAATAATGACAGAATGACAGAAAATAAATATAAGGTGGCTTAATTAAAGCTTTAATTCCGATAGTAAAAAACCTAGAGATGTATCTCTGGGCACTGAATCTTCTTATTGTTAATCAAACATATCATCAAGAGTAGGTATTACAATGGAATGTAGTTCTAACTAGTGAAACGATTATGTGATTAAATTACTCCAATACACCTACCTATCAATCTTACGAGAGACCACCAATACCGTGGGAGAGCCACGCTTCGGCATGAATGGGCCGGCTCGACCGGAGTGATACCACGGCCTCACAGAAAACCGGTGTAAAACAGCGCTTACGCTGTGTTTCATCGAGTGAGTAAGGATACCGGAGGCCCATACCCCAATCCAACGCCCCTATCCCCATCACCATCCCCTTTTCCCCCAGGCAGCCATAGTGTGGGTCACCATGCTGCATTGTTCTTTTTCGCATTGAGGATGGTGACCACCACTCTTGGATTCTGCTCATGCTTTCCATCAGGCAGGGCAGAGTCATTTTGGCAGCTTAAATATANAAAAAGACCAGATTACAAAAGTTTTAGCGAATGGATCGTTTTGCGATACGTACTGAAATCGCTGTCCGCTTTACTTAGTTTGTGAGACAACTGCTTCAACTACCTCAATTAAAAGCGAAAGTTCCAACAAACTTCTCATAATGGCGAGGTTCAATTACCGGATCGAGCCTTGTGACGTCACAATAATCCGTTGTCATGAGTGGACATGCGATGTATATAAAACGGGACAAAACACTGAAAGGGACAGTTCCAACTCACTGTTGAACATAACTACAACCAAAATGGCATTCAAGGTATATCATAGTTTAAATCTTGCATAATTTGCAGTCTTTTAGTTAATTTTTCATGTATTTATCTAAAATGTTTTATTTCTTTCAGTTCGTCGTATTCAGTTGCTTAGTCGCGGTGGCGAGTGCCGGTTACATACCAACTGGACAGGTGGCTTACTCAGCCCCCATCACGTACACGAGTCACGCCGTACAGGCAGCACCACTTACCTACGCTGCACCAGTGGCGTATGCTGCCCCTGTAGCTAAAGAGGTCCACGCGCCTGCTCAGTACAGCTTCTCCTATGACGTTCAAGACGACCACACCGGTGACTCTAAATCCCAATATGAGACTCGCGATGGTGACGTTGTCCATGGCTCTTACTCCGTTGTCGATCCTGACGGTACCAAACGTACTGTAGAGTACACCGCAGACGCTCACAATGGTTTTAATGCCGTGGTACACAAGGAACCCTACGCCGTCAAAGTGGGCGCTGTCGCCCCGGTAGCTAAGATTGCAGCTCCCTACGCGTATGCTTCCGCTCCATTAGTTCACAGTGCACCTGTGTACCACTCCGCACCTATAGCCTACAGTTCTCCAGCATATGCCTACCACCATTAAGTCACTTAATAGGCTATGAAAATTTCAATAGAAATGATTTAAATAAATTATATTTATTGCTAATTCCCATATTTATTTGCCATAAACTCTTAAATCCTAAACTACTGATGCTTTTTCACATTAATGTATCAGTCAATCATTACAATTGAATGAATTAGTACGTAAACTAAGTTGGAATAATTATGTAAATATATTTAATAAGAGTTCCATAATTTAAATTTACAGTATTCAAAAAATTCAAATTATCTGAAATTATTGGAAGTTGAAATGTAATCGAAATATGTTCAAATATCGAATAATTGTAATCCCAAAACACCAGACTGTGGTGGTGCTGGAATGACTTGGTCCGGTCCAGGAATGACCGTAAGTCCACGTTGTTTGCGCTTGCGACGCTCTGCTTCTCCACCGGGCTCTGGTTTCCGCGGAAGTACAGAGAACCGTCGCCCTGGTGGCACAGTCGACATTTTCTTGAACAATACCTGAGTCTCGATGGCCTGCTCCGCGTTCATAACAGATACAACTTGTTTCTCGCGCTGCATAATAGCTTTTCTTTCGTCGGCCGTGACGGTTTGTGACACCATCTCTGCACACTTGAACAAAAAAGCGTGCACACGTTCTGGATCCTGCATCTTCTTTGAGTACTCGTAAGCTTCTTCCACCAACACGCGTACTTCGTTAGCGTTGGCTTGTTGCATATCACCACTCATAAGAACGAAACAGCCATTTAGCCACCACGTGACACTACCTAGTTCCTGAGCTTCTCGCTGACAACGTTTACCGTAATACTTAGCAAGTGCATAATTTTTTTGGGTACAAAGTAATCTAGCCAACTCATACATGAGCCAACATTTCATAGTTGAATTCTCACACATCTCAAGAGAAGCTTGTACTCTTTCAGTTGCTTCTTTTATGTCAATGAACTTGTAAGGATAATTAGCCATAACTGAATCGAAAGAAGTAGGACGGCCCACTGGTAAGCCCATAAGAAAAGCGATACGACGTCGATTTCCACGTTCACTGAGCGTGTATGATAGACGATGTTGCGATAAATACCCTTCGCCAACTGCTCTGTACAAGCGGTCTGTATAAAGTTCTTTGTCGGGTAGTGTTCTTGGAGTTTTTGAATCGAGGAATAACTGCATACGTTCAGCCTGTGCTATCAAATCCATAACGCGCATTTCACGCATACTCTTCTCAATCTGTTTCAACAAACGCTCAGATGTACGCGCTCCAATTTCACGCTCTCTTATTAGCACTAAATCCTTATATTTATTCTGATGTTTTGATTCTGCTCTCTCGGAATATTTAATAGTATAATATGGTCTCTGTGACCGCAACATCTCTTGTCTTTCACTTAGAGATCGCAAGGCTTCTTTTACGAGTGACTTTAGTTCCTCACTCCCAGCAGAATTTGCAGATTTAATACGCGAGTCTTCAGTGAGACTTTGAAGGAAAAATTTATCGTAGGCCATTGGTCCAAGATATTTCATAGCTAGTACACGAGACAAGATATAATGCTTTCGGGCCTCCATCTGCGTTAGTTTCCGTTTTCGCTCAGGTTTGGGAATACGAGACACGTGTGTTACCTTTTGCGGTTCATTATCACTACCTCGTGTAGCTTCCAGTTGTTTGATGAGAGGTAAAAAATCCAACATCACGCTACCAGCATTGACACCGATACAATCTTGAATGGTTTCTATACCTTGATTTATACCTTCAGTAAAATATGGAGGCTGGCGTCGAACCCTGAGCCCACGAAAGTTCATGACAACAGAGCGCTCGAAGTCAGACATGGTATACAGAGCGCGTGCCTGCATATTACGCGCGTTCATGTTTCTTGGTTCGAGCTGAAGCGCCAGTTCGGCATCAGAGTATGCTTGTACTGGCTTAACAGCATCCGCACATACCTGGCTGCGCCCTGTCAGCGTACGCACATCCTCAGGACTATTTTGAAAAGCCTCATCATAGGAAGCCTTCGCCTTCTCGAACTGTTCAAGGCGACGAAGATAAGCTCCTCTTTCGCGATACACGGTGAGAGCTCCATATAATTGTTTCTCCTCCATTTTATATACAAAAAAATAAGAACCCTTTTGAAATGCTTGCGGACAAAATTAAATATTTTTAGGTTGTCATTATTTTGACGTATGTTTTTTTTATCAGATTTTATCATATTTTACAACTCAAGTAATTTTGTTATAACTTCCTTGGAATGAACTACTACTACTTAATTGTATGTGTATTTATAAGTTTCTCCTCCATCCCCCGAGGCCGGTAATGCACTTGTGACGAAAACTTAAAAAAAGGTTCATGAATTTCGTTTTAAATAATAGAATAAGATAAGCCGCAAAATTAAAACCTAATTACAGTTATCTATCTGTTGATGCGTTGATATCATATATTAAAACAAAAGATTTTTAAAAAAAAACAAACAGCAACTGCAATCCAACATAAATTATTTGATTTCAACAAAACAATTTATCTATGAATGACTTTGGAAAGCAAATTTCAAAGATGTTAGTTGACCTCACTAATTCACAGGCCGGAGGTAATGAACATACTTATTGTATTCTAAAACCGTTGAATGAACTAAATTGTTTAAATAGGGCAGTAAACCCATTATTTACAATTAGTTATTAACTCATTTTATAACACCAACTAATATTTATAGCTAGTCAGCTAGCAAGTCATGAATATTTTCCCCTGAAACTTGTTTGCTTTTTATAAAAATATGTGTTGAAGATATTTTCCTTAATTTTCCTGCTCCTATATTAGTCAAGTTAGCAATGTTTAAGTTACGTGACGACGACTCTGTGTCTACTTAGTAAATGGATAAATAAGCATTATAATGTAACTAATGCCGGAGAATATTCACTAGTATATATACAGCAAAAAGAATACATTACTATATACATAAGTACTCTAATAAATATAGATCTCTTTAAAAAATAATGTAATTGATTTAGGATTTCTTGTCCTAAATCAATTACATTTGTTTTCTACCACCGTTCGAAGTAAGGTAAGTTTCCTTAATCTAAATAAAATAAAAAGGATTCGTTAAAAGTTTAATGAGCCATTATTGTTCAGTCATTACGGTTAAGTAGGATTTTATACGGCGACAAATCGTGCAACAGGAGCGTAAGCAAACGGCGACGTGTACCTGGCAATGGGGGCTGTGTAAGCGCCAAACTTAGCCACAGGGGCTGCTGCAACAGGCACTGCTGATGTGTACCTCGCGGCAACTACAGGTGCAGGGGCGGCAGCCAATCGAGCCGGCACTACAGCGGGTTCGGCAACAACTGCGGGAGCGGCAGCCACCAAGGGCTCTTTACGCACAACCGCGTTAAAACCGTTCACTGCATCGGCAGAATAGTCAACAATACGCAAAGTACCATCGGGATCGGCGACTGTGTATTGTCCCTGAACCAAATCACCGCTTCGCTGCTCCGTTTGGCTTTTGTAGTCACCAGTGAGGGCGTCCGCTACATTGTATCCAAAATTATATTGTGGAAGTGGGTCGAATTCTTCCAGCCTTGCTGCTACGGGAGCGGCAGCGACAACGGGTTGAGCCACAAGAGGGGCTGCCACGGCTGCTGGTTGTAAAACACCCGCTCGTGCCAAAGCCAAAAGGCATGAAAGGATGACGAACTGTAACAAACCGATTAGTTAGAGACCACTAATGGTTATAGTACTATTCTGGTTTAACTCAGCATGTGACACATATGTCGTACTTGAAACAGTGACACGGTTTTGTGAGGGCGAGACTAGTGCAGTTGCGTAAACGTATGCGCGGAGAAATTACTAACAAGCTGAGGATAGCTTATTCGTCAAGGACGCACTAAGTGTGGCCTTTTGCATGTTAACGACTTTAAAGTAGTTGGCTATTGTATGGTGCCGTAGTTTATGGTTTGTATTTAGGTTTTGCTAAAATAAACACAAGCAATGAACAGCGATAATCGTGACATTTTTCTTATGTTAAGATCTTTTATGACCTTACTCTTATGAAACTATTTAGTTTATGGAAGAAGTCTAATGGCAGTTTTCATAGCTAAAAAAACCTGCAGCGGGCTTTGTATGTTGATACGGCTTTTTTTATTTTTATACCGATTAAAATATGAATATAATAATATAATATGAATATAAATATTTCGGACATCTTACATACAACGCTGTCTTGTCCCAAGCTAAGCAGAGCTTGTGTTATGGGTACTAGACGAGTGATATAAATACATATACACTTTTTTTAAATAAATATGTACATATTATACATAATAAAATATATCCCAACTTCAAAACAAATAAGTGCAATTGAACCCGAGAGCTCTAGCAAAATACAACAAACACTTAAATTAAGTGAAGTTCTCCAGAATACGTGAGGAAACCACATCCTAATTGGTTAAGCAACATCGGAGATTAGCGTGCATAAATACACAGTTAAGTTCTGTTACTTTATTAAAATCCTGTTCATTACTTCTTCTTAAATATCTTTAATATGCGGACATACAATTTTAATTTGTGAATACATTGGCCTTTTTGAAATGTTCACGTGATTTTCTACACCTAATAAGTCTTATTAGGAAACTAAATTAACAATTTAACTTAAATTATTAAGAAGTAGTGGTTTTTTAACAATATATTTCTAATCAATCGGTCTTAATTAGTAGACATGGAATTTTATTGAAGAATTTATTTTGACAATTCTTCAAGTTTCCAGTGGAACAAGAACAAATGGTTAAGGGACCTTTTAAGTTCAAGAAAATTGATTTAAAATCAAGAAGAAAATTTACCTTAAAGGCCATTTTTGTTCCTTTTGAGTTGTTGAGTTTGCTCAAGTGAGACTATGCTCCTGTTCTCTTCGACAAAGTATATATAGTAGCAGTATATTGTGACATCGGCTCAAGTTCGCGTTTTGTATTATGTGTGCGCTTCACTATGGATGTGCACGCAATTGGAAATGAGATACAATTTGTCAATGGCGGAAAATTCGAATGCGCTCTTGAATTTTGGCCAACTATTATGAAATTTAAAATAATGTGATATACATTCCTCTTTGATAGTAATATGTGAATATATGTATTTAGTTTACAGACTTACAAACACACAATATGTGACATTATTCCGAATATTATTACAATTAACAGACAGTGCATAGAAAAATGTGATCGCAACTATAAATCATAAATCTGCTAGCGAAATTTCTTTTAAACAGACTTCAAAAGGGAGGAGTAACAATTCGAATTGTTACCCCTCCTTCGTATATATTTTGTTATAACAAAACAAGTGACTTATTTAAAAAGGTGTTTTTAAAGAGCAAGCTTTTATTACTTGTTAATAAAAAAAAGCTTTAAGCCCTTTTATTGGATACCAATACTGGGTGAGTCGTTCAGAAATTTGTAAGCTGTCATTTCGTTACGGCGGCCATTTTGAATTAATAATACTACCAATTATATAGAATTGCATTGTCATTAGAATTAAAGGGACATTTTAAATTTCAGCTCAATCGTAAATCGGTTCAAATTTAACTTACAGCTTTGATTATAGGGAAACGTTGGGACGGTGAAACTAAATAAATGCTTGTAAATATCATTGAATGCTATTGCATTCAATGATATTGACATATACTGATACTGATATTGCTAATAGCCTAGATTTATTATTTTATACAAATATGCAGTGAGTATTAGAATTTTTGCATACAAGTACCATCATCAAGTACCTATTTATCATCGACGTGGTTTTGCTCACAAGTTACTGCTACAGGCATTAATGTGTTAATCAAAATAATTAAGATCCAAAATTCTGAATAATCTTTTTTATTCCTTTAATACGTATTTGTAGTGCTCTCATTGTGTCTATAATCTCCATTGATTATCACTTTTATTTCAGTCATTATAATTACAATAAATAAATTTATTGTTCACTAGATAAACTAAGTATGTAACTTAATACTAAGTCAGTACAAGTGGCGGCCTTATCATTCAAAGTGCAATCTCTTCCAGGCAACCGTAGAAGAGTAAGAGTCAGCACCAGTCCATAATGTCCAAATACGTCCGTAGGTACGTTAACATATGAAGTTGTAAAAGAAAAATAAGTTGAAAGTAAAAGTTTGTATTTTCGAATCAAACTTTGAACGTGATTGGGTAATAAGTTTATCCTAGTTAAGTATAGAATATGGACTCCCATAATCTATGTATATCAAAAAGAATGTTTGTCTGTATATTCTTTATTGAATCGTAAACTCTGCATTTGATCATGTCATGATCTTCAGCAAAGTGTTGTGCATGAGCCCACTAAGGTTTCTGAGTTGGTACAACCAGCTATGCCCCGCGGCGTTGCCTGCGGTTGCTGTTGTACCACGAGTAACATCGCGGGACTCAGCTAGAATCTTGATAAAATTGACTAAGCTAAAATACAGTTCTGGCATTTGAGATTGATGGTTACAACACTATTAAGTGTGCATGGGTATATATGGTGGATGTATAGTTAGTATACGTATAAAAATATGAAAAAGCAGGCCTTGTTGCTAAATGAATTAGATCATTATTAGATCAGCCGCATTATAGCAGTGAAGATCTTACTAACTTAAACCTTCGCGTTTCATGACATAATAATTTTTTTCACGGGAATTAACGCGATCATAATTAAAGGTATTACATACCTCTGTGGAGGAACGGATGTCATGTCCCTCCAACACAAAGGGAGGATCCTCCGACCAGGCTAGGTGATCATGCCTGGCGGGCCACTGCCCAACGGTTGATGTTGGGAAGTTGTATATATGTTAATCAGCGCGAGAACTTCTATTGCGCGATGCAGGATTGGTAGCTTCTTCACGCACTACGTTACTCCGTAGTTAAGTGTATCTTCGGTGGATGGCGTTGTCATATATATATATATNGGAAACGTTGGGACGGTGAAACTAAATAAATGCTTGTAAATAGCTATAAAAATGATATTGACATATACTGATACTGATATTGCTAATAGCCTAGTCTTATTATTTTATACAAATATGCAGTGAGTATTAGAATTTTTGCATACAAGTACCATCATCAAGTACCTATTTATCATCGACGTGGTTTTGCTCACAAGTTACTGCTACAGGCATTAATGTGTTAATCAAAATAATTAAGATCCAAAATTCTGAATAATCTTTTTTATTCCTTTAATACGTATTTGTAGTGCTCTCATTGTGTCTATAATCTCCATTGATTATCACTTTTATTTCAGTCATTATAATTACTCAATTAAAAAAGGCGCTCATAGCCCAGTTGCACTCGGTGATTAGAAACAATCAGCGAGGGCAAGCAACGACGGCGCGGTCAGTACCTAGATGGGTGACCGCTGGTGGCATGTTACCATGAGCGTCTCCGTGATTCGGAGGTCACGTTAAGCAGTCGGTCCCGGTTGTTATCATAGGATAACAGTCGTAAAGCTTAGTTGGAGGCCTTCGGGCGGCTTTAAAACATCCAACGGCAAGATTACGTAGCCACAACGTTGTCTTGCCAGTCCCCAACCCGCACTTGGCCAGCGTGGGGACGTATGGCCTTAACCCTCTCCTGAGAGGAGACCCGAGCCCAGCAGTGGGACATTATGGGTTGTTGATTGATTGATTGATAATTACAATAAATAAATTTATTGTTCACTAGATAAACTAAGTATGTAACTTAATACTAAGTCAGTACAAGTGGCGGCCTTATCATTCAAAGTGCAATCTCTTCCAGGCAACCGTAGAAGAGTAAGAGTCAGCACCAGTCCATAATGTCCAAATACGTCCATACGTACGTTAACATATGAAGTTGTAAAAGAAAAATAAGTTGAAAGTAAAAGTTTGTATTTTCGAATCAAACTTTGAACGTGATTGGGTAATAAGTTTATCCTAGTTAAGTATAGAATATGGACTCCCATAATCTATGTATATAAAAAAGAATGTTTGTCTGAATATTCTTTATTGAATCGTAAACTCTGCATTTGATCATGTCATGATCTTCAGCAAAGTGTTGTGCATGAGCCCACTAAGGTTTCTGAGTTGGTACAACCAGCTTTGCCCCGTGGCGTTGCCTGCGGTTGCTGTTGTACCACGAGTAACATCGCGGGACTCAGCTAGTATCTTGATAAAATTGACTAAGCTAAAATACAGTTCTGGCATTTGAGATTGATGGTTACAACACTATTAAGTGTGCATGGGTATATATGGTGGATGTATAGTTAGTATACGTATAAAAATATGAAAAAGCAGGCCTTGTTGCTAAATGAATTAGATCATTATTAGATCAGCCGCATTATAGCAGTGAAGATCTTACTAACTTAAACCTTCGCGTTTCATGACATAATAATTTTTTTCACGGGAATTAACGCGATCATAATTAAAGGTATTACATACCTCTGTGGAAGAACGGATGTCATGTCCCTCCAACACAAAGGGAGGATCCTCCGACCAGGCTAGGTGATCATGCCTGGCGGGCCACTGCCCAACGGTTGATGTTGGGAAGTTGTATATATGTTAATCGGCGCGAGAACTTCTATTGCGCGATGCAGGATTGGTAGCTTCTTCGTGCACTACGTTACTCCGTAGTTAAGTGTATCTTCGGTGGATGGCGTTGTCATATATATATATATTGACGCAGTATGTGGAAGTTGCCACACCTCTAATTTGCCTTACGTTTCGTCCAGGTTGCACTGGCCGTGGTCACGGGCTAACTGCCTCCCGCATTAATTCCCCAGAAAATAATTATTATATAGAAAAGATATTATTAAATTAGCCAACATAACAATCCGTTGATTACGAATCTATAGTAAACATTTGACTTAGTATTATTTTTGTTCATAATCACTATCTTTCGTTTCTCTTCCTACGAGTAGCCATGATGACTTTAAATGAGACTTTTTTAAATACTAGTTGGAAATTCGAGTTTATTGAAAGAGCTTCAAGCCATCTTAAGTTTTTTGTTTTGCATGTATGCAAAAGATTAATAAATTATTTCATTCATTCTTTTTGGTGATAAAAGTGCGTGCTTATTTTATTATTGATTATTTGATTAGAAAGAATTGGCATAAAGTTGATATAAGAGGAAAATTCGGCGAACGTTTAAGGTTCTAAGGTTTAACGTACGTGGCGCAGTGATAGCGTATGCGACTTCAGTACTTGAGTACTCGGGTTCGATTCGCGGGTCGGACTAAATGTTTGTATGTTCAGCATATATTTGCTTCGGAGTTCGGGTGTTTTCTATGTATAATATTTTATGTATGTATTTATATCAGTTGTGTTGTACTCATAACACAAGCTCTGCTTAGCTTGATACTAGATGGCATAGTGTGTTATTTATTTATTTAATATTTAAGAAGGAGTCATGGATTTAATTTAAACATTTAAGCTCAAAATATAATAATATGTTTTAAAAGATGAGTGGCAAAGTTATTTTTATTTATACACTCTAGTTTTGACTAAAAAAGCTTAATACAAGCTTTTTATACCACTTGTTATTTATGTAATATAATCCCTGAATAGCAACTCTTTCTTACACAACATAACTACATTGCGCTCGATAAGCATAGTTTGATTGCTATAATCTGAGCACAAATATGCTGTCCCTTACCCTCTGTATAAGCTAAGCTTTACGGAGTAAAACGGCTACCACTAGGCGGTAGCGCCTGCATACCAACCATAGCATATTGTTTGTGTGCCGACGAAATGTTCAGTATTATATCGAAGGCTACTTTTTACTTCAAGCAAAAAATTCTTAGACGTAAAAAAAGTGAAATTTACAATAATGCAATAAAGTATTAGGGTCTTGTAATTTAGGAATTCATCTTATCTTCTCTTTTAATGAATAAATCACCATAACTTTCAATGTATTAAAAATTAAAACTGAATCAGTGTTTTAAGGCTTAACAAACAAATGGATACAATAATGAAAATTTTGTCTTCACGACTCCTTATTATTTTTAAGGTTGGCCCTTATAGCTTAAGTGGTCGGCACGTCGCTTTCTATTGTGCCAAAGTAATGTGGGTTCAAATTGTGGGACAACATTTTACTTGATTCTATTAATATTCTGAAAAGTTTTATAGTCCCACAATACGTCCTGGGACTTTAATCATAGGCTATCTCATATCCCGGATCTTTGAAACTGTAGAAACTGTTCAAACTCGAAACAGCTCTCTTTTTTTCTTCATTTTTGTTCTTAGGAATATAAAAAGAATTGTAATTATCCTTTAGATTTACCCTGGGGTTATCGTAAGATTGATAAAATGTTATTACCATCTTATTTATCTGACCGTACAGCAACACTATCGACATTTAAATAAAAAGAAACATAAAAACAGGCTGGGGAAAACCTATTGTAATTCCATGTGAACTTTTGTTTTCATAATACTAATAATAATATTTACTAATCATTATTGACAAATTGCCAGAATGTAGGAGTACAGAGTTATTTATTTGTGTGAAAGATGTGGCTTTGCATGATGAAGAATATAGACTAAAATGCCTAGCGATTCTTTATTCAAGTATTCCCGATTAATAGGATAAACTTGATTTGCATATTCTAAAGATGCCATTAAGGGTAGCCATGACAGCGAATTTCCTTTTGAAAACGTCATGTTTTCAAATGAATTCGGCGTAACCGTTGCTTAGTAAATTTGTAGAAAAAAATAATATTTTTATTACTTTTACTTTTTTCCTGTACAAAATAAAAATGTATTGTCCTCACCATCATGTCTAACAATAAATATTTAGATGAAAAAAGATTAACAACAACAATTTAAAATGTGATCCGTTAACTTTCTGAGAAACGTGGTAAAATCTTAGAAGACAAAATCACTTAAAGTCAACTTTAACTTCAGAGTTATTGACGATTTTACACTTTAAATAAATATTAATAAAATCTAATAAGTTTAAAGAGCCTAAGCTCAATATAATAAATGAATAAAAGCTTGAAATACAAATCACACAATATTTTATTTTACCAGGGCTTTTTACTCTACAATAAATAACTATTCATATCATGGTTTGACTAGGATCGGTCTCAGTGGTGGTAAAGGGGGGCAGCATGAACGATTGGCGAATGGTGTACCACGGGCGCGGCAGCATATGCAACAGGAGCCACCTTGGCGATAGGGGCGACAACTTTAGCAACGTGAGCGATTGGTTCCTTGTGGACAACAGCGTTGAAACCATTCTGGGGGTCGGCAGTGTATTCTACGGTTCTTTTCGTGCCATCAGGATCGACCACAGAGTAAGAACCTTGTACAACATCACCGTCGCGGCTTTCGTGCTGAGTTTTGGAGTCACCTGTGAGACCGTCTTGCACATCATAAGCGAAGCTGTATTGAGGGTGAGGGTCATACTCTTCGGCCTTGGCGATTGGAGTTGCGTATGCTACAGGAGCTGCGTGGACGAGGTGTGCAGCAGGAGCAGCGTGTACGACAGGCGCAGCTGCGTAACTGACAGGGGTATGAGATGTGTACACCGCAGGAACAATGTTACCAGCGTTGACGGCAGCGAATGCGCAGACGAGGATTGCCAACTGAAAAAACAAGTAAATTATTGTAACAAAAGTAATTTATCATAAGTCTTCTTACCTCATCAACTTAACAACAACTCGGATCCGAACATCAGCACATTCCGGATATACAATCAGTACTGAATAAAATACTCTTATTCCTAGCCTTTATTGTTCCCAAGAGTATTTGGGTTCGGCTACTAATTAAACTTTACCTGTTACCTGAATATCAGTTTTTCCACAAAACGACTGGCATTGGACCTCCGCTGCTAAATTCGAAAGCTCGATAAAATACTAGGTAATCAAAATTCTAAGTAACTGTGAAGTTCTTCATCAATAAAAGAGATAGTTGTACCACCCTTAATAAATAATCCCAACCAATTATAAATTACAAATTGATACCCAACATCTATACCCTATCATTAAATTTTTAGCCTGAATATTATTATAACAAAAAAAGTTCGTATCGCACCTTGAAAGCCATTTCGAAGAAAACACGTGACTTCTAAGACCAAAAGCTGAATGTCCAATAATAGTGACACTCGGAGACTTTATATGCGTCCCAAGTGCTTCAGCATTGCAATACCATAGAATCTGTATGTGTGTGTGAATGTGTAAGCTCGTATAAACCGGTCGATTTTGAATGTTACACCATTCAATATCGTCTTTAACAGACTCCAATCTTTTACTTACGTCTCCTTAATATGTTAATAAGAGCAAGTGGGATGATGTACTTGTATTCAAAGATCACTTGCTTTGTAATGATGTGAACTTTTTTGGGCGGCATGTCCTTGTGACAAGGCATGTTCGTTGATATCACTTTTCTTTAAGCTAAACTGGGTCACTTCACAGATCACTTATACATTTTGGATTTAAATTAAAAAAAATTACAATGAAACGTAATTATGATTACATTTATAAAAAGAAAATAGAAATCGTGGTTTAAAGTCTTCGATTTTTTTTATACTCTCTATACTTGTTGCTACTTTCAATTGTTGTACCCATTAAACAACATCTAGAATAGTATAAATAGCTGTAATGTTCCACACAATATCATATTGTTCTGTAGTATTTCGTTGGTGAGTGTGAGACCAGAGGCCAGAGGCCAGAGATGACCAGAGGCTCGTAGAGTCATGTTGAGGGTGGCGTTGACCGAACCGCCGGAATGGGAGATCCGTAAAGACAGTGGTGCCGCTGGCCGCCCGCGGCGTAGAGAGGAACATAACCATGGTTAAACACCCTGGGAGACTGCCCCGTTAGGTCTTGCATAATCCACGGAGTGGCTCGTCGTGGTTCAGTGGTTGGTGACCGGAACGTTGGTGGGACCAGGCGACCACTTTCGGGAGAGTACGGGTGCTCTTCGTTGCTAACATCGATTACGCAGCCTTGACTCCACGTAGATATTGGCTCTATGAGTCGAATTTACGTATGCCTATATCAATACCACTCTAGAGACTCTGAGACAACTCGACTATTTGAGCATCTCAGTCAGACAACGGACAAAGCGCAGAAGCAGTTTCCAACCGACGAACTGGCGTCTCTGGGAGACTTTAACGCCCACCATGAGTCCTGGTGGGGTCTTCCAGGACTGACCACGCGGGTCGGACAGTCCACGCATTTGCTCTCACGCATGACCTCACCTAGCTTACCTGCTAGGTGAGGTCATGCTTGAGAGCAAATGCGTGGACTGGTGTACCCACCAGCCCACTAGGATACCAGACATACTGAGTCAAGCGCCTTCCTTGCTGGACCTTTAGTTGACGAGTCACCCAGTGCAGTGCAATGTATTGGTGCTTGCCTCTCTGGGATCCTCCGATCCACCACGGTGCCTCTTAATACATCCCCCACGACCAGTGGCAGCAAAAAGACATTTATGGCTAGTGCCATAAATGGGGATATTGCGGGATAACAAAATGCGAGATTATTTTGCATCCATCGCGAGGGCTCAACGCTGCTTACTACAACTGCCGTAGTTGGTGAGATCACTGTCTGAATGGACTACTATATTCTTTACAGTGAGGTCGCCAGCGGAACCATCTGTCCCAGGTTCAATCACACCAGAGTTCTTTCCGGTATTGACGCGCCTGTATCGCATGTCGTATTCCTCGGGAACTGTTCCGGTGGCATGGAGAGGGGCCAACGTTCCCTAAAAGAGGCGCTCCAACCTGGTCAACTACCTTCCGATAGCCGTCACCTCCATTCTCTGCAAAGTGTTTGAACGGATCATAAACAAACAATTGATCCACTACCTGGAGGATCACTGCTAACTAAATGATCGTCAGTTTAGTTTTAGACTGATCCGATCCACGGGTGATCTTCTAGCGTACGTTATATACCATTGGGGTGAAGCTATTGATAGCTATGAGGAATCTTTGGTCTTTAATAGGGTTTGGCATCTATCACTCTCCAAACTACCGGTATTCAGCTTGGCCAAACTCTGCAGCTGGGTTGCCGCATTTCTGCAACAGCCCAAGCCTTCGATTTTTAACCGATAAACGCTGGAGTCCTTTAGGGCTCCGCCCTGTCACCCACAATGTTTCTTCTGCATATCAATGACATCCTAGCCCTTGGTAACATTAATTGCTATGCAGGCGACAGCACAGTTCATGGGCGTTATTTTGGACACCCTATAGCCAAGCTATTGAGGATATTGAGACAATGCGACAAGAGCTTGTCGCTCAGCTTGATCATGTTCTGGGCCGCATTTCTCAATAGGGCCAATCAAAAACTCACTCATGAGCGCATTCTCTGCCAAAAAGTCTCCATTCCTTCCACTTTTCAGAACACTCGACTGCCATTACAAGGGAGGTTCGATATCCTGGGCATGGATTTGTGACGCAATCTAAAACCGCGCGAATACGTTGAGAGTTTCACTAAGGCGGCCTCGCAAAAGCTAGGTGTTTTAAATAAGGTGAGACGGTTCTCCTCGCCCGAGCATCTGTGTCTTCTTTACAAGACCCAGATTGGCTCGTGCGTGGAGTACTGTTCTCCGCATCCGCATTGTCTACAGTCCCGAAGCTACCGGATCCTTGAGCCTCAGCAGTTGCGTAGAGATATCGCCTCCATGGCAGTGCTCTACACCTTTATCGTGGAAAGTGTTCTGAAAAGCTGTTTCAACCTTCATGTACATGACAACACGGCCTTGGGAGTCACCGCTTCACAGTGGCAGACATACGCTCTCATACTCACCGCTTCGGTAATTCCTTACTGTGACGAGCGTTCAAAACCTGGAATTCACTACCAGCGTACGTGTTTCCCTTCCACTATGAACCTGGGCCCTTCAAGCGGAGCGTGAAAAAGTATCTCACTACACAAAATGTAAATTAAAATTTGATACCCTTTTGACCCTTTTCACTATTTTTTCACATTTTCAGTGTGCAATAACTTGTCTGTGGATTTTATAATTTACTCATGATTGCTCAGTAAAACTTGTTAAAAATGAATAATAATTCAATGACCACGTATAAAAACTCCTTTGTCCATTTTTACCATCTTTCGTCCATAGAATACTTAGCGCATTTGATGTTTTTATAACAATTGTCTTTCATTTCTTGTAGGCTTGACAATAGAAATGGAGATCGTTTTTTGTTTTTTCGAAAGACGGTCCCCATTTCATGACATCCACATTTTTTATAATTTTTATCATTAACTCCATCACGACGAAGACTTGAAGACTCGAAGACTTAGAATTGAAGACTCGAAATACTTGACATTGGCAGAAATAGCTGATCCGGCTGATTGCCATATCATCAAAAGAAGAAGACAATAGAAATCAATGAGTCTGCAGCAATAGATTTCGTTTTTGATAAAAATTATGTAGAATTACTAACTTCAAAATTAACTCTAGTGCGTTTTTACTATTTAGACGTAAGTGAATTTTGTGAGAAATTTACAAGTTTCCAATGCATAGCATTGAAATGTACGCATGAATGTAAATACTTTTTGGCTGAATCTATTCATACGATAAATGTACGAATAATTTATAATGATCTATCCGGATACTGTACGAATAATTTTATTTTATTAATCCGGTAATATGGGTGATTTAAAAGTTTTGTTCGTTTCTAATATAAAATTAGACTAGATATATTATATTTCTGAAAAACGGAGTCTATATAATTCAAATAATCATTTTATTATAAAAAGCGATACCCTCAATCTCATACAATAATAAAATAATTCAATATTTTCAATGAAAATGAAGTACTAAAATTTTTTTTAAAAAGCCTATGCTAACCTTTTTTGAAAAGAAAAACCTAACCCAAACTTATTTAAAAAAAACTAACCTAAACTAAATCTACACATACGACTAGCCGTACGACTAAAAAAATGGTCTATTCATACGACTAGCCGTAGGAATAAAAACTATTAATTTTCTGATAATCGTATGAATAGACACTTCGACACTTTTTAGGCACGTTTCCCAACAATTCATTCCCAACATTGTCATTAAAAGATAGTGCTTAAGTACTTGTTTGGACTTGGATACGTTTGATTTGCTTATGATATTTTTTATGTAGCCTCCCAGAACGACTCTACTGTGCCTGATGGAAAGCATTAATAAAATTCAAAGTTAGTGACAAACGTGCAGATGAGCCACTTGATATAAGGTATCTAACGTGGCTACACATACACACACATACCTAAATGGATTATAAAATAAAATATTTACAGATCTCGTACCTTTTACGACTTTCGGTTACATTGAAAATGAATACAAACAAAAATTTATTTTTTGAATCATTTTATTTTACTTTTTATTTCGGAATAAATAAAAGCCTTAAATAAACAATCCCATGTCTAAAACACGCAACACTCGGTTCACAATACAGAACGAGCGCTGACTTATGTGCTCAACTAGCTCCATACGCTCACTTATAACTAGTAATAGCTCGAGAGGTTCCGTCCGTTCCGTTTCGTACGTTTAGAGAAATCGTCGACTCAATGAGCAATAACACTGAAAAAACACCGCATTTTTCTACATATTTCGAAAACAGTGTATTTTCAAAACAAAAAAAAACTTATTTTCCGTTTTGTTTTCTTTACCGAGATGCATCTTTTGCCACCTCAATCATCTACGTAACTGTGTTACGTAAGGAAAATGTAGTGTAATTTCACTATGGCTGATAATGGGTACTCCACTGAAGCGATCGAAAAATATTTTCAATGTTAAAAGCTTTTAACCAGCTCTCTTAGCAGTCTCTTTAATATCAGATGTCTTGTATATTATTATGCTACAGGATTAAGTAGGTTTTCTGTATCATCGTATGACAAGTTCAATATTGATGAACTTAATGAGATGTGTTAAAAGGCGTGTACATATATTGGCTAAATTAGCCTATTTATTTTATTTTTTGCTCCATTATTTCGGTAATTTTTTTGCTAAACTTATGGCATGTGTTATATTTTTCATTCATAACATCTGTTATATAAACCTCTGTATCAATTATTTACATTATTCTTGATGTGAGACCTGATATGGAAAAGTAATATACAGTTAAATAGAAGTTACCTATTATTTATGTTTTAAAGATTCACGTACTCTCATTCTACTACTTCCGCAGGTAGACAATGTCGTGGTTACGTCATGCCAGTTTCCGTCGTGTGTTTTCGCGTCTGTACGCTGTTTGACCCGCTTGACTTTACACGGGTCTCGAAAAACGAGAACTTACCGCTCACTTTACGGGCGACTGCGACCCATTCTATATAAGATCTATCAAGAAAGGTATTTTTCAGTCATCATTTTTTTTTTTGTTGGAATATGGGGCAAACGAGCAGACGTATCGCCTGATGACGAAAGCGGCAAAATGGTAACCACCGTCCATGGACACCCGCAACACCAGATGCATCACAAATGCGTTGCCGGCCTTTGGGGTATGGGGCGAGGGATTTGCGATATAGGCCTCCGGTATCCTCACTCACTCGGTGATACACAGCGCTAGCGCTGTTTCATACCGGTTTTCTGTGAGGCCGTGGTATCACTCCGGTCGAGTCAACCTATTCGTGCCAAAGTGTGGCTCTCCATGGTAAATATTTTCGTCTAAAAATCGGTACTTGAAAGAAAAGTATCTAAGTACTAGGATAAAATTATCAGATATAAAATAAAACACTACAAATTTCAGAATGAATTTAGACGACAGGGTGTAAAAAGAGGTAAGAGCAATTAGTTACCCACTTCTGTTTTCTATTATTCATTACGACTCACATTATAGTTTCAATTTTTAATATAAATGCTAAATGCTTATTTAATAATTCAATTACATTAAAATTTTCATCATCTATATTTCTAGGTCCAGGAACTTTCCGTCGTCCAAACTTGATTCCTAGCGTCAACTCTCGTCGGATAGTAGCATGTTCGTGTAGTACGTTCCAACAACACTTAGAATACACGTGGCTATTCAACGATCGTCCCAAAAGGTGTGGCTGCGGTCATTGGTTTGTATTCTGCCCGGTCACACCTATAACACATCCACATCATGTCAAGTAAATGTGATGGCAGAGGACTTGGTTCCGTCTGACGCCTGTTACGTTGTGTATTCGTGTAATAAAGTAGTGAAATAGTGTAATTCAAATTTAAACGAAATAATATTAAAATGAAACGAATTCAAATTAATAAAATATTAGAAGAATTATTTGAATTCGAATTTTAATGAGATATGTTTATGATTTGAATAAATTATACTCTGTGATGATATTAAATTGCAAGTAAGCTTAAATTTGAAGTTTTATTTATTGCAACATCTATCTTTGAGTGAACTAAGTTCAGACTTAACATATGTATCTAGGAGTTAAATTCCTTTACGACATAAATGGCGTCTGAGTTTTTTTTTTGCTAGATACCAATCTCCAATCCTTTTTAGGGTTCTGTACAACAAAAGGGAAAAACGGAACCCTTATAGGATCACTTTGCTGTCCGTCTGTCTGTCGAAACCCCTTTTCTCAGGAACGCGTGGAGGCTCCAAGGTAAAATTCATATCAAATACTCAGGTCTACTGTCCCTTGGCACTGTATAAAATCAAACTTTATGCCAACGCAATCAAGAGATACAGCCGTTAATACTGCAAATTTTCGACTCACGCAAAGGAATTAAACCTACAGGAAACTTTCTGTAAACTCAAAATATTGAAATTTGACCTTATAGCACAGATAATAGAAAAGCAATTTTTTTGTTAAAACGTATAATAAGGTGTTTATGCTTTAAATTTTCGGCACACGCAAAGCATTCAAAACCTACAAGGTACTTTCGGTGAACTCAGAATCTTGAAATTTGGTACGAAGCAGCGTCTTATAGCACAGATAAAGGAAAACATTGTAAAAAGCATAAATTTTAAGTTACATCATTATACCTACAAGTTTGTACGGAATCCTCGGTGCACGAATCCGACTCGTACTTGACCGGTTTTTTGAGTCAGAATCGATATCATCATCATCATCATCAGCCTATCGCAGTCCACTGCTGGACATAGGCCTCTCCAATTTCACGCCACTTAGTTCTATCTATGGCTTCTCGCATCCAGCTCCTGCCAGCCGTCTTGCGCAAATCATCGCTCCACCTGGCTTGTGGATGCCCACGTGCAGCGTCCCTGCCATGATGACGATGTCATCTGCAAATCGCAAGTGAGAGATGTATTCGCCATTGATGTTGATACCGCGTTCTTTCCAGTGCAGCGTCGTAAACAAGTCCTCCATTGCATTAGTGAACAATTTCGGGGATATAAAGTCCCCTTGTCTCACTCCTCGATGCAATGGTATGGGTCTTGTTGCTGATCCTGTACTTGGACGGACATAGTGGCGGCTTTGTAGAGACCAGATCTCGATCGAGTCAAAGGCCTTTTCATAGTCCACAAATGCTAGACACAGGGGCTGATTATACTCTTCGGTCTTCTGTATTATCTGCCGCACTGTGTGGATGTGGTCTATGGTGCCATATCCGCTCCGAAACCCAGCCTGCTCCGGTGGCTGGTATTCGTCGAGCCTTCGCGCAAGACGGTTCGTGATGACTCTTGAAAACAGCTTATAGACGTGGCTCAAGAGGGAAATGGGCCGATAGTTCTTCAACATGGTTTTATTACCCTTTTTGAAGAACAGGACGACCACACTCCTACTCCACGCCTCTGGAGTTCTCCCTTCGAAAAGGACAGCGTTGAAAAGCTTTTGGAGCGCCTTTAGTACGGGTTTACCTCCAGCCTTTAACAGCTCTGTAGTAACGCCATCCTCTCCAGGGGCTTTTCCATTTTTCAGCTGTCTAAGAGCCATTTCGATTTCGTCAATGTTGACTTCTGGCAGATCTTCGGTGTAGTGGCGTGTTAATGTGGCTCGAGGGTCCTCATTTTCGGGATCAGGTCGAGATGCATGCGAAGCGTACAAGTCGCCATAGAAGCTTTCTACTTCCAAAAGGACGGCCAGCTTGGAAGCAACGACTTCTCCGCTTGCTGTGGTCAGCTTCGTCAAATAGCTTCTTCCAAGAGATTTCACAAATACTTTTGACCCCCGATTTTGCTCGATTGCTCTTTCAATCAAAAGAGCGTTGGAGCATCGGAGGTCGTGTCGTACACGCTTACTAATCTCTCGGTTTAGAGTCCGCTTTGCCGATGAAGTGGCTGGCGGGTTCTCACGTCGTTCCTTCATTAACGCTAGTGTCCTCTCTGAAAGTTTCGACTTCGTGCCTATACGCTGCATTTGACAAAATCTCGTACCTTCATTCCTGAGGATCCGAACCACATTTTCAAGGTTCTGGTTTACGTCTCTTGTGGTTTCCATGGCAACAAATCGGTTTTCCAGATTAGACTGGAATTTTTCAGATCCCATCTCGACTTGGAGCAGAGTTGGTCGGAGCCGCACTTGGCCAGCGTGGGGATATATGGCCTTAACCCTCTCCTGAGAGGAGACCCGAGCCCAACACTGGGAAATTATGGGTTGTTGATGATGATTGATGATGGTCGGAGCCTAGATTTCATGATGCGGACACGTTCAGCTTTGAAGTTGACATTCAGAGAACCTCGGACTAGACGGTGATAACTACCGGTGTTAAACCTATTGAGCACTGAGACGTCTCTGAATATGTGCTTCCTGTCCATCATGATGAAATCGATCTCATTTTTGGTCATAGCGTCGGGGCTTTTCCGCGTCCACTTTCTTTGGGGCCGTTTCTCGAAAAATGAGGTCATTAAAAACAGCCCCTCCCGCTCGAGAAAGTTGATGAGCATTTGCCCCCTATGATTCCTGTTTCCAAATCCATGGGATCCTATTACCGATTCGCCGCAGGTTTGTACTCTCACTTTGGCGTTGAAGTCATCCATAACAACGCTGTAATGGGTTTTAGTTGTGGAGTGGAGGGCCCTCGATATGTCATCGAACATATCCTCCACCTCTTCGTCCGAGTGAGCCGAGGTCGGTGCATACACTTGTATTACCTTGAGGCTATACCTCTCGGTAAGCTTGACAATGAGGTACGCTNTGGCGTTGAAGTCATCCATAACAACGCTGTAATGGGTTTTAGTTGTGGAGTGGAGGGCCCTCGATATGTCATCGAACATATCCTCCACCTCTTCGTCCGAGTGAGCCGAGGTCGGTGCATACACTTGTATTACCTTGAGGCTATACCTCTCGGTAAGCTTGACAATGAGGTACGCTACCCTGTTCGACACACTGGAAATTTCCACAACGGTGCCAGAAACCGACTTGTTTACCAGAAACCCCACGCCATCTTGGGATCGTTGGTCTCCCTCGCGGAAGTACATCAGGTGGTCTGAGTCGAGGATTATGGTATCCTCCCCCTCTCTTCGGACTTCATATAACCCTAAGAGATGTGCCACCTAATCTTCCCAAGTTCCTCCTCAAGTTGTACCAGATGCGAGTCTAGCCTCAACGTGCGGCCGTTGAATGTTGCCAGGGTCAGTCGTTTGTGGTGGCCTCGAGGTATAATCGATATTGTCTGTATAAAGTTATAAATCTAAAATCATAAATCAATTGTAGATAACTTGTATAAAATCTAATCGATATGAGATTCTCCTAACGTCTCAAAAATCTAACTCTTCATAAACTTATCATGTGAGATTCAGGCCCCCGAGACCGCGAGAGCTCGAGTAAGTGTGCGTCATATAAGAAGACGCAATAAGATTCATATGAAAATTAAGAGAACCTAACCAGATAACTGAATTATATTAAAGAAAACAACAAACGGAGTCTATATTATAGAATTTATTATAGTTAACTGAGTTACAAATTAAAGTGGATTCTCGTAACATAATTGAATTCTTCTGGAATTGCGCACAGGGAGCCTAAGTTATGAGTTGATTCTGTTAGTGTACGTTATTAATGTATCTTTTATAAAAGTTGCGTGTTCGTGGGGCCACGAAATGCACGACACAATCATGATTTTTACCTGTTAAAGTTGTTTTCTGATGAAACTGAATCATTACTTATAAAGTCGACGGGTACAAAATACGAATTTCTTACTGTGCTCTATAGATGTTACCTACTTGAAATAAACACCTTGCTTATCCTATATTTGAGAACGATTTAAATCGTAATAATGATTTTTTTACTTGATTTTTATTCCAAGAAATTTACTGTACTTTCATTTAAGTGATAAAATCCTGTATTTCTCTTTGAGTTTTTAATAAACCCATTCACCTATATACAAAAGTAACATCTATTTTTAAAGACACTGTTTTGAAGAGTCATGCATTCCAACATCTTCTTGGCCTACTTGGTGGTTTAGATCATTTGTGAAATTACAAAATTGTACTTACAATGTTGAATAATGGTCTGTATTAAATGACATTGTATAAATTATAATCGGAAGAGGTTGAAAACTTATCATTGTAGAATGGTAATAACTGGACAATTGTATTTCAATTTCGAATTTAACTTTATATTTAAGTATTATAACCTTGTATTTAGTGCATTAGTAAATGTTTCGTGCATTTAGAAGATAAAATCTTATTTCCTGCATTTCATTTCCTTCTTGGAGAAATAATAAATAGCTGCATTCAAGCGTATTTATATTACTACTATTACGTAATTACTACTGGCTGCATAATATTATATGCAATATGTTATCACACCTTCCTTCATACAACGTTTATATATATTATTTCTACAGGTCACACTCCGTACAGTCCCATCCCAGTTGCAATTAATGTACAAGTNATACAAATTTGTTTGCCAATTATAAAAGGTGACCTTTTATTATTTTTTCGACACAAGATCACACAAAATGGCGAACGGAAAATTTACGTGGCGTGTGCACGTGTCAATCATTAGTAAGATATTGCACATACAGACACAACCTATAAGCATTTTTACAACCGTTTATCTCTGCAGATCATCCCTGTGAATATCGTCGTATACTACTAAATAATATATCCGTAGCGTCAAGGATCCCAACGTCAGCACATCTGCAAATAAAACATTCGTAACGCTTACGTCGACTTCTTAATCATCGCTGGTTTCGACGCCCGAACACGTAAGGTCACGCGCCGCTCGCTCGCCGACTACTGCGACCCACTTCCCGTGCCAAGACCTTGAACTAGCAAATCCTGTGCGCGTTTTACCCCGGAACCTTATTCGACTTATTTTTACATGTATACATATGTATATTTATATCTACATCTAATAAGCATATCTGATATACATCTTACCTGCAAATAAGTTGATACCTTAACGAGTTTCAAATAACAGCCGTGATCCTTATTTTCTTTTGAGATTTTTTATCTCTACTTTATTCAACGGACTCGCTCAAACTACATAAAGGATTTTCCTTTAGCATAATAATTATATTAATAATGTCTTTCATCGAAATTAGTTATAAGTATTATTTGTATATAATTATGTTCAAGTAGAAGTGTTACAAAAGTACTCATATAACAATATATTAGTTGATGCGTATTCATATTCAAATTCAGAAACTCTGTCTAAACCTCCCATTAGCGAAATATTGCAATTAAAACATACTTAAATAATTAATTTCACAAGACAACACAAGCATTAGTTATGCCTCGTTATGCTAATAGAACAATAAAAACAAATATGTAGAAACGTAATCGACCTCCATTTTTATTTATTTTTGTTATTAAAGATATTCTTTTACTTTAGTGTCCAGCAATAAATAGAAAAATCCTTCACCGTTTACACTCGTACGTTCAAAATCCCTAGTTTCATACTAATAATCACAGCGTTTACACATATCTTACAACTTAATATCACAATTACAGGATAACAATCACAAGTCTTCGTTCTAGTTTAGTATTTGTTGGCCGGTATAAAATAGTGTGCACTTTCAAAATTCTCTTTAGGCTCTACTTCATTTTGTGGGGTAAAATAAATCAATGGTTTATCTTCATTGTAGTATGTTTTAGGTCGTCGCCGCACCTCTGGAACATATATCGGTCTGGTGGTAGAAGCGTCATATCGCAGAGCATTTAAATCGTAACTTGTAACAGTGTGTTGCTGAACGACAGGACGCTGTGTGACAACTACAGGTGGATCTACAGGTTCCTCGCTTAGTACTGCTTTGAATCCATGCTTAGCATCGGCGGTATATTCTACAGTTCGTTTGGTTCCATCAGGTCCTACAACCGTATAAGCTCCTGTGACAATATCACCTTGCCTTACTTCATGTTTACTCTTGCTGTCTCCTGTTGTTGGATCTTGAACGTCGTATGAGTATTTATAATCGTTAGGTGAAGGTGGTGGATCTCTCACTATGATGCCAAAAGCAGGGACAACAAGCAGTAGTAGCGATGCCTATAAAAATTAAAAATGGTATTTTTACAAGCTTAAATTAAAAATTTCAAAAGCCCCTACACAAACACTTAACCGAATAATCATACGCCTAAAATGCCTTACATAATTTTGGAAAAGAGCTGTATCTTACTCTGTAGGACCGATATTAACCAAACACAAAGAACCGCCGCAAAGGTTTTCAAATGAAATAACTGCATCGAAATCGGTCAATCCGTTTGAGAGCTACGATGCTACAGATAGACACACACAGACATCGATGTAAAACTTATAACACCCCTCTTTTTACATCGGGAGCTAAAAAGAAATTATGGCAACAAATATTGAAAATAAAATATAAAGATTATTCAAGTATATCAATGGGCTAATGTTCTATTATTATATGTATATCAATAACTACACAGAGCAACTAATAAGTCAATACCTTGAGCACACTATCTGACTCATAAATTATTTTACTTTTTTCATATTGGTAAAACTCAGAGCCATTAACTTAACACTACATTCATAAAAAATATCACTAATTAGCTTTTAGTAGCCAAAACACTTGTGCTATATCTATTTTCATACACCAGACAATCTGTTTCTTATTTATCTTTTAACTTTATTTACTGAACTGAGTAATAAGACAAATAGCACTGACAAATTATGAGTTTTATTCAGTTATTACGCCTTAATTACCTCAGACTTGAGTTGGTTTATGTAATATAATAAAATAATAGTTTAAGCTTACCCTTAGCATGTTGAACGTTGAACAATAGGGTACGGAGTAAATAATTATAACACCCGCGCGGTGACTGCAGGTTGTATTTATAGAAGCTGTTTGCATTCACTAGAACGTTCCTTATTGGCAACAGGCGTGCTAGCTCCGCTGTTTAGCACTGTTAGTGCATTAATAGTTTGTCGTAATAAGTTTTATTAGTATAATGTTACGTTACAAGCTGTAATTGTTATATGGATTTTGAGAGACGTAACGTAATCTATTCTGGACATTTTCTTATGAAGATATAATGTTTGCGTCGCCGCTGCGAGAACTATACGTTTTTGTATCATAAATGCTAACAGTTTGGTTATTAAACTGATAATACTCTTTCTATTTATATAATGTATTTTATAATATTTATTGCTTAGGAAATATGCATAGAATATTTTAGAGAAAATTAGACAAGAACCATCCTTGTAGTAAGTAAAATATAAAAAGCAGTCTCCTATGAAACACGCCTTTGGAACAACTAAATCAATCAATGATCTATCATATTACATTTTTTCGTAATAGCACTATGCTATGTCACGATAGAGCCGGCTTGGCTAAACTTAAAAAAAAAACCGGTGGTAAGCAACTACTTCGTTGCTTTTGAAGTTAGTAACTCCACACACATATACACGTACAAAATAGGTATATACATAGTACATACATCACTCATATACAGCACATTAAAAAAATACAGCGCCTAGAGTACTACTAAATAAGTAGCGACATACAACATAAATTGTACCATAAACTGTCACACTATTGAACACTGCCACCTAAAATACGGGCTACCAGCATAGCTTGAGTATTAGTTTCAGTGTTTAATATATAAAATTGAAAATATTTGTGTTTACTTTTAGTTCTTTATTTGTGATTTTTGTATACAATAAACAATTTTATTATTATGACACGGTAAAGTCAGTAAGGTAACTGGAAAGACAATCCAAACTTTTTGCTCAAAATACAGCATGGCTAATTATTGTCTCTTGACTTGCAGTAATCCATGAGCGACGGTACTCACTTGCCATCATGAGACTCTTCTGCTCGTTTGCCCCCTATATCATTCAGGATAAGTATTTTACTTTTGACAACTAATTGATTAACGGCTGTTTTAAACCCAATCAAAATAGGTTATAAACCTATCAAAATTGAGATAGGTTATTCAAAACTGTCTGAATTCCTCTTAAAAAGAACGTTTGTGCTTTTTAGGATGCCGGACCTAATGAATAAAAACGGAACCTATTACTAAGACTCCGTAGTCCGTCCGTACGTAAGTCACCAGGCTGTACATCATGATATCTAGAGACAGTTGATTAAAAACGACAGTAAGAAACCTCGCGCTGAGGTGCAATTATGGTATTAATTAAGCATATACAAAATTGCTTTTCATAAAAAATATGTAATCCACGTTATACGTAATTCGTACACAATAATTATTATTAAACAAATGTTATTATTGTTGCGAATTATTGCACTTAAATTATTTCAACTTTTCATGGGCCGTTAAACTCTTGTGAAGCAATCTAACTAGCAGTTAGATCCTAGTTATCTACGAAATAGACAATAAATCAAATATATTTCTAATTCACATTTGTCTCTTTAAATTTGTGTTCGTCATGCTGTTTTATTCTGCTGCTGAGAATCTACTCGCTAGTGTCTTATTCGTAACTATATCTGTTAATTTAACAACATTAGTCAAAAAATAAACAATAGTAAAGAAGACTTCACTTAAATTAAATAGAATAAAAATACATTGAAACGTTTAACCAACTAAAATTAACAGTAAAAAACTGACTGCTTGATAGTTAGATTTTTTGTCATTTTCAAATTTTAAGTTGTGGTTTGTTATATCCGTTGTTCATAATAGTTCAATTCCGTCCATTTTTTTTGTAAAATTTTTGAATCACTTCTTTATTGACTGTAGCAATAAAAAAGAAGAATTTTGATTGGTATTTTTATTTGTAAAATTCATTATCATTTCCTCACTGGTTTAGTTTCACGTTGCGAACAAAAATGCATTATGGGAGGAAAAGATAAATTTCCCATGTTTTTAATCCCCAACAAATCAGTTTTGTGGGCTGTGTATCTGTCTGTTTACACATCTATCACCGATCATAATCACAATCAATATTTCGTAACTGTTATGTACTAACTGGTTATTCATCATGCTCATTTATGATCATCTAACTTTGAGGAGTTCATGATTAATGACAACAACAACTCATAACAAATGATTCTATAACGACATTGAAACATCTTTGTTGTTGATTCTTATTGAAGTGATTGTAATGTGAGAATTTAATTTAACTCTCAGCATGGAAATTTTTTCAATTACGTTTTTGAATGTGTTTTGTTTGTTTGTGTTGATATAAGAGAATTGTCCTTAATTGTTTGTTTGTAGTAACGATTACCATTTTGCTTCATTCGCACTAAGATATAGGACAGAAATTATAGTGATTTCAAAATTTATTCTCCGTCAATAATATATTTTTTGTGAAATTTATATGTTTGCTTCTACTATATTGCCGTGTTATAGTATGAATTATAGGAATAAGCTGTGAGACCTTACTTTCACCGAGCCTAATTGTGTCAATTGCGATCTCAACAAAATTTGCTATAAGTTCTCCTCGGTATTCATAGAATTCAGTCTTGTAATTACTTAAACATAAAATGTATAAATAGATTTAATTTATTTATTATGATAGAAGTTATTAAAATACGTAACCGTTTGTTTTGTAAACATATAAACATAGAGAATTTACCCAATTTTATGCAATTCGTGCCGAGACCTTGAAATATTGCTGTAAGTTTGAGTATACGAGAGAATTAAATATAGCAACCGGGACGTTTACAGACATTTAGTGCAAAATACCTTGTAGTAAGTAGCTGACAACAAATTTTATAACCAACTTGTGATACAAAGCAGCCCTTGAGTTTAATTAATCTTTTACGCGTAATCTTCTACAAAGAAAGACGAAAATGATAATAATCTTTATTGTACACAAGTTGAATTATTTTAAAGGTAATTATATTATTTAGTTTATGTTTTTTTTTTCACAAAGGCCCTGTGAGTGTAAAATATTGAGGGAAAGGTTGAATACTTATAGAGTGGTAAAACTGACAGAAATTACATGTGCCTCTCTCTTTGACCAATTGCAAAGAGAGGTGAGTCATCGTCGATTTGGAGGTCTCTCCACTACCAAAACCAACTTCACTTCAAGTTCCGTCTAAGATAATAAACCGATTTAATGTATGGAATAATTTCCAGGTATAAAATAATACACACGATGTCTTTATTATTCTTTTATGTAATTAATTTAAATTGTCGAAACGTAGGTAGATGTGTCCACTTAAGTGAGCACATGATTATAAGTTGGCATTGAATAATCTTAATAAAAAGCTATTTTAATATTTTTGTAGGTAGGTACATGGTTTAAATAATTAATGTTTAGTTTTATTTTATAACGTCTTTATATTATCTATTCTGACGATCTAACAATGTATTATTATTGCAACGCCATGTGCCCGTATCTTTTGACTTAAACATGTAAATATTTAATTAGGTGCCTCTAAAGATATTACTATGATTTTTGAGTATCACTAGTATACAAGATAGTAGTACAAAAGAACCACAGAACAACCTTCTTTTGATTGTTCTTTTTATGGTATGGAGGTAACAAACAGATGGGTTACCTAAAAGTAAATGACCTTTAACATGTGGAAGCCGCTAAGAGTCGTCACTCCACCGAGGTTTGCGGCGGGGTGGTGTGTCGGAAACGGAATGACTAAAACCACATGGTATGCCACTCTCCGCCTACAATGGAAGGGAACTACTGTTATTATGACATCCAAACCCTTCTCAGCGCCTGTCCACATTGAATCAGGCACCATCTGTTGACGGACTCTCAATTTAGGCGACATACGGCAAACGCGTACGTAGCCTTATCGCGGCTTGCCTCTGAAGCGGTTGGAGAGACCCCAATCCCGATCATCCACTGCCACACTCAGGGCGGCATGAGGCGCTGCTAGGTGCGCCTTCGCTGCCTGGTTTGCCGGAAGTGAATTAGGTCAGAGTGAAAGTCATCCTCCTGGGCTCTCTCCGCCGCCTCCTTCTGTGAGATGAAGTCTTTGCAAAAGGTTGCGACCGCGGCGAAACAGCAGTCGCTACTGGCCATGGAGCTTATGACGCTGCAGCGAGAGATCTCCTCCGATGACTGCAGTGAGGGCCCGACGTTGCGACACCCAAGCGGGGCAAACCGCTAGCGTGTGCTGGGTGGAGTCCTCACTGCAGTCGCTGTGTTGGCAGGTGGGGCTCAATTTCCTCGTACCGAACTAGTACTTGTGCACTTGGCACTTCCCGAAGCAATTGTGCCCGGAAAGCTCCTCCGTCAGTCGGGAGGAAAGGGTTCCGGGCGGGTGACAGCCCACTCGAGGATGATCAGCTGGAGAGCCTCCAAGGCTGCAAAACCAGCACGAGGAGTCTCCAACTGGGACGACCAGCGAGCCATCGTGGCTCAACGAGCGGCTTCACACTACTCCCGTACCTCTTCAGGCGAAGGGCAAAAGCGATTCACCGCCCGGAATTCAGCCGCCCGTCGAAAAACTACGACGAGCACTTCTGCCTCCAAATCCCACGGGGGAGTTCCGGCCAAGGCGAATACCGCCTTGGTCTACACCGTGCGGTAACCACTTATGGCTCTGACCGCCAATATCCTCTGGGTACATCCGAGGCGCGTCCTATTCTGGGCGTCCCCGTGTAGAGCCATCTTGTTGCGATGCTGGCTAGAGCCAGCGAATTGGGCGAATTTTGAAATTCAAAATTCGACGAATCCGAACCGGAACGAGTACCGAGTTGAACTCGAGGGAGGTGCCGTGGGGGCAGACCACGACGGGCCTTATGGATCAAAAGGGCCTCCGTCTTATCCAGAGCCACCCGTAAGCTCAGCGCCTCTTGGTCTAGAGGCTAGAGTAACCCTGCATTCTCAGCCGGTAGTCCTGGGTTAAATTACCACTCGGAACAAAAACCTAATTGTATGATGAACACGATCACTTCCCCAGAGCCTGGCTGTAATTTATCCATCTAAAACTAGCAACCCGCTCGTAATGCAGCTTAATTTTTCCGACGTCTTCTACAAATATCGTTATATTTTAGACAAGATACTCAAAAATTTATTCAATTAAATACGAAAACCTTCCTCAAAAATCAGTCTATCTATTGGTAAAAACGGCTAAAAATTCGTGCAGTATCTTTAGAGTTTATCGCGAACAGACAGACAGACGCGGAGGAGGACTTTGTTTTCTAATATTTCGTACTGATATAGGGACTAGCTGACCCCACAACTTCGTCTACAGCCCTCGAAAGGGAAAGTCCTCACCCTTTGAAATTTTTTTTTACATTCCTCCTAGGTTTCCTATTAGTCAGAGCGTTCCTTTTCGTACCAGTAGTTCCTGAGTTAAGCGCGTACAAACAACCAAACAAATGCATAAGCTATTTAGATAATTAATATCAGTATAGATGTACCTAAACATATGTATGCATTTACTACAGATACTGTAGCTGCACACAGAACCGCAGCATATCTGTATACATTAGGCAAGGAAGTGGTAAACCTGCTAGTATCAGTTTCTTTCCTAATAAACGGTGATTCAGTATGTTAATTAAATCTTTGTACGTAGAATCACGCTCTCAATCTGATTGTACGAGAGAAGGTCAGCGTTTTGCAAAAACCCAGCACGGTTTGTACCTAAGTGATTAAAAATAAATCTTATTTANTTTCTTCGTACCGAACTAGTACAGACACTTCCCGAAGCAATCGTGCCCGGAAAGCTCCTCCGTTAGTCGGGAGGAAAGGGTTCCGGGCTGTCACCCTGCCCACTTGAGGATGACCAGCTGGAGAGCCTCCATGGTGGCCCAACCAGCACGTGGAGTCTCCAACCGGGACAACCAGCGAGCCATCGTGGCACGACGAGCGGCTTCATGCCACTCGCGTACCTCTTCAGGCGAAGAGCAAAAGCGGTTTACCGCCCGAAATTCAGCCGCCCGTCGATATACTTCGACGAGCACTTCTGCCTCCAAATCACATGGGGGAGTTCTGGCCAAGGTGAATGCCGCCTTGGTCTACACCGTGCGGTAACCACTTTTGGCTCTGGCCGCCAATATCCTCTGGGTACATCCGAGGCGCGTCCTATTCTGGGCGTCCCGTGTAGAGCCATCTTGTTGCGATGCTAGCTAGAGCCAGCGAATTGGGCCAATTTCGAAATTCAAAATTCGGTGAATCTGAACCGGAACGAGTACCGAGTTGAACTCGAGGGAGGTGCCGAGGGGCAGACCACGACGGGCTCCATGGATCAAAAGTGCCTCCGTCTTATCCAGCGCCACCCGTAAGCTCAGCGCCTCTTGGTCTAGACCTAGAGAATGCAGGGTTACTCTAGCCTCTAGAGGCTAGAGTAACCCTGCATTCTCAGCCGGTAGTCCTGGGTTAAATTACCACTCGGAACAAAACCTAATTGTTTGATGAACACGATCACTTCCCCAGTGTCTGACTGTAATTTATCCATCTAAAACTAGCAACCCGCTCGTAATGCAGCTTAATTTTTCCGACGTCTTCTACAAATAACGTTGTATTTTAGACAAGATACTCAAAAATTCCTCAAAAATCACTCTATCTATTGGTAAAAACCACTCAAAATCCGTGTAAAAGTAGCTTTAGAGTTTATCGCGAACAGACAGACAGACGCGGAGGAGGACTTTGTTTTATAATATTTCGTACTGATGTAGTGAATAGCTGACCCCTGACTTCATCTACAGCCGTCGAAAGAGAAAGTTCTCACCCTTTGAAATATTTTTTATTTACATTCCTCCTAGGTTTCCTATTAGTCAGAGCGTTCCTTTTCGTACCAGTAGTTCCTGAGTTAAGCGCGTACAAACAACCAAACAAATGCATAAGCTATTTAGCTAATTAATATCAGTATAGATATACCTAAACATATGTATGCATTTACTGCAGATACTGCAGCTGCACACAGAACCGCAGCATATCTGTATACATTAGGCAAGGAAGTGGTAAACCTGCTAGTATCAGTTTCTTTCCTAATAAACGGTGATTCAGTATGTTAATTAAATCTTTGTACGTAGAATCACGCTCTCAATCTGATTGTACGAGAGAAGGTCAGCGTTTTGCAAAAACCCAGCACGGTTTGTACCTAAGTGATTAAAAATAAATCTTATTTAATTCCGATGGTGGTCATGGAGTTTATCGTGCTAATGGACTCAGCAACCTATAATATAACAAAAAAAGCGATATTTTTTCTAGTTTTACGCAAGATTCCTGTAGTACCTTCTCTCAAAAATCGGTCTTAGTTTTGCAGTCAGCAAATTTTTTCACAAATACTTATAAGCTATATAGCTAATTGCAGGACTTTTGCCCTAAGATAAACATCGAAACTGGTACTGAGGACAAAACCAAAAGCAGGAGTATTGACGCAAGACCGATACCACGACTGGATATTAGTTTCGTCTTACGTTTAAAAATAACTAGTATATCTATGGCCTGTTTATGAATAAGTTTAACACGTAAATAATATGAATCAAGAAAGATGTTCACTCTTCAATACCTGAAAAATTCAAACATACTGCTAATACGGTTCAAAAGACATTCAGGTCGAGGAAAATTGACAAAAAAATAAAAAATAAAGCTCCTTGCAAGGACCACCCCTTTAATTTTTAAACATTTTATTTTTATATTCGTAAATATATTCATATTTCTAAGTCATTCCTGAACGACGAACTGTTAACTTAGTAATAGAGTTCTGCTAGCACTTCAAAAGTCCGTTATCCTAATCAGGTACAACGATAAATTAAGTATTTATTTGAAGAGTCCCTTTTCACAATATCCATTAAAAAAGCTAGTTTGAAAAGGCAACCTAACATAATTCTAATATCACCAGCTACCTGCCGCTAAAAGTCCGATTGAAATCGGCCCTGCCGTTCTAGAGATTTTTTATTTTTTATTAATTTATCTTTATTGTACACACTTAACAGATAGAAAAAAAGATGCTATTATAAAGCATAGTGTTAGTACACTATCCTTTATAATAATAGCATTTAACACTGCTAACTTCGTAAAGAAATTAATTTTGCAAAGAGGTTAATAAAAACCGAGCTTTTCATTGTCTATCTACAAAAGATTTTCAGTTAATTAGTGTCGAGTTCCATAAGACGGAGAGGGATACCTAAGCTTGGTAAAACACCAAAAGATTTAAAACTCGTCTAGTAATTGGTTGTTTTATTACTTTAAAAGAATATTTTCGCAGAAGAGAAATCGCCTTTATGGCAGTACTCTATCGCCTGTACCATGTATATTGTTTTGAATAGCTCTTCCAACTGCTCCCACCTTCTCCCTTTTTCTACAAGATAACACGTGGGGGCCTTGTAAGTCACAGCTTCAGAGTGGTGGAAATACGCGCTCGAACTAAACGATTCGGCTCTTTCCTCCTGTGTCGAGCAGTCAAAAACTGGAACTCACTACCAGCGCACGTGTTTCCCTCGCTCTATATTCCCGGCTCCTATCGGGGCGTGAAAAAGCATCTAACTAGGTCGCCATAGTGTGGGACGCCATAGAGCATTGTCTGCATTCACCTTGAATATGGTGACCTCCACTCTTGGATTCTACTATAAGACTTATTAGTCACTTTGACAAGCCTTCAAACAATATAACTTCTAAAAATATATACATAATTTAGCATCTGATTTTAATAGAACCGTATAGCGACAGCTACAATAAAAAAGGTCATTGGCGCTGTAGACCTTGTTCGCCAATAAATTCACTGCACTGCACTAGTTAGTGACATTTATTAGAGCCGCTCTATAATATAGACAGGTCACAAGTAATTTTTGTAAGGCGGTCTAGATTAGGAAACAGTCGACTGTCGTGTGTGTTGCGCCCGCGCCGATAATAGCCGGGCGCGGCTGACACACATTCAGATGTGCACATTGCTTTATACACATAGGTAGTTTACTGTACATAAACAACTTCGTTTTATAGAGTATCTTTTCTAATTTAGATAGATTTCAAAATAAGAACCTATTGAAATAAATCTGTACCATATATGTATCTTCAACCAAAATATAAAATATATAAACAGCGGTATTTAATCCCAAACTAAGCAGTGCTTGTATATTGGAGTACTAGACAACTAATAAAAATACATATATAAATACATAAATGTTATACATAGGAAACATCCAAATTCTGAAAGCAATATTGCAGATCATACAAGCACTGTCCCATTGTGTGCACGAATGGATCCCGAGACCTCAAGCACAACAGTTGCATACACTATCACTGCACCATCGAGGCTCTCAAAATATTATTTTATTGTTAATTTACATTTAATACAATTGTATTACACTTAAATGTAAGTTATTAGGAGTTTGCCTTTGAGGAAATTTAAGAATACAATTAAATCTGAGTGACCCGCGAAAGGGTATTATTGTATAACAGAATATCTTAACGATAAAACCCCCTTGGGGTTTAGCTGCCCATTCTGTACACGCTGATTATTTTCATTATTTAGACCTTTTTTATTATGATGTTACGATAATTTATAATTTGATACTAATTCCTTTAATTATAGCTGTTGTTTACATATTTTTTAATATTGTTTTCTAACTTATGACTAAAATTGTAAATATCGTGTTTTTAGTTGCTGTTAGTATATAAGACATTGTATTTTTTGTAAATGACAATCAATCAACAACCCATAATGTCCCACTGCTGGGCTCGGGTCTCCTCTCAGGAGAGGGTTAAGGCCATACGTCCCCACGCTGGCGAAGTGCGGGTTGACTGGCAAGAATACGTTGTGGCTACGTAAATCTTGCCGTTGGATGTTTTTTAAGCCGCCCGAAGGCCTCCAACTAAGCTTCACGACTGTTATCGTATGATAACAACCGGGACCGACTGCTTAACGTGACCTCCAAAGCACGGAGACGCTCATGGTAACATGCCACCAGCGGTCAATCTAGGAACTAACCGCGCCGTCGTAGCTTGCCCTCGCTGATTGTTTCTAATCACCGAGTGCAACTGGGCTATGAGCGCCTCCCGCGCCGCGTAAATGACAAAAAAAGCAGTAATCTGTTGTGGCGAGTCTTGGGGAGGGTTATGTTCAGCAGTAGACGACTTTCGGGTAAGATGGGGATGATAATGACTTTTTACAAATTCATATTAATGATAAATTATTTAGTATACGATTGTACAGAAAAGTGTATCTGTCAGTAATAAAAGCGAAAACTTTTAAAAAGTGTAGGTATCTACAAAAAAATAACTAAGAAATAGTAATAGTTTACTTGCAAAATAGTGTGACAAAAAAAGTTATTAATATAATTTATGATTAAAAAAAATGATAATAGTTTATGGTTTAGACAAAAAGAAAAAGTTCAATTTTTTTGTTTTCCACAATTTGGCGAAGTTCGTTTTTTTTTGTTCGGTTCATATTAATTTTTTGGTGGCAGTGGACTAATCAGCAAAAACTTGCAAAAACTACAATTGTTGTAATTACAACACTCGCATGGACCCTGTTTCTGCGGTTACGGATAGGTTATCCATCAGATAAATTGACCTTATTTATTTATTTATATGTAATATACGTCAAATTAGTAAAGTAATTAATAACTTATTGTGGTAAGTTTTGTAAATGGGTTAAAACTATGCTAAAGGTAAAAGAAATACATTGTGATTGTGACAAAATCTTAATTGTGAGTTCTTTTTAAGCATATTTCATTAGATTGGTATTGGTATTTTATCTAGGTTAGGTAGGTAATAACGGCGCCAAAACACATGTAAGAAACACTAAGTTTTTTCGAAAGATAGTTCCCATTTCATGTCATCCACATTCTTTATATTTTTTATCATTAATTTTATCAAGACGAAGACTTGAAAACTCAAAGACTTAGAATTGAAGACTTTTAAATACTTGACATTGGCAGAAATAGCCGGTCCGGCTGGTTGCCATCTCATCAAAAGAAGAAGAAGAAACACTAAATTTGGAATAAAAATAAATCACACAAATTTTTGATTCCTCTTATTTATTACCTCAACTTTAACACTCCAATCAACAATACGCTACACAATAATCATAAATAAAACATTAACGTAATACGGTTTAGGTCACTGCGGGCGTATGCTCGCTTAGACAGATCTGGGTCAGTTTTGAAGGCATCTAGATCCTGTTCTAATTGACAGACATATTATTTAGTAACGGCGAAATGAAGAAATCATTCAGCTGTAAGATGACTAATAAAACACAGACGATGGTTATCTGACTGGTATAGATGCCCTTTTCTATGAAGATCAGCCTAAGCAAGTCTATGAGTTGTTGTGAATTAGTGTATGTAGGCATGAGCGGCTATCGGAGCTGCTAGTGTTTTTACTACGGCGGCAGCTGCAGCCTCCTTGTGCACGACGGCGTTGAAGCCATTTTGAGGGTCAGCGGTGTACTCCACGATACGACGAGAGCCATCAGGTTCTACTAAAGAGTATGAGCCTTGGACTACGTCGCCGTTGCGGGTTTCTTGTTGGTTCTTAGAGTCACCTGAAAAATATACATTAGAGGAATTGAAGGTCCAAATTTTATCCAATTGTTGTGCAATGACAGGGACAGGGTAGAGTGTAAAGAGGTCAATACCAACGTCAATTATAAATTTACAAATGTTTGTTTTGTTTTACCATAAGTAATAAATCATTAAAAAATAAAACCCGATTGCGTCAATATCATATATAAAACATATAAGTTATATATATATGTATATACATGTACATAACCAGATGTTTTATATATGATATTGACGCAATCGGGTTTTATTTTTTTAATCACCTTTAAAAATTCTTTGTTTTGATATCACACTCCATGTATTTTGAAAACATTTATTTTTTAGAATAATTTGCAAATCCTAAAATCCTTAATTTTGTTTTATTTTAATTTTCATGTACCTAGTATCACTCTCACGACTAAAACAAATCTATTGACACCACTCACATAGGCTCTAGTACGTTGCAAAGAAATATACAAATATACATGAACTCGAAAAACATAACCCTCCTTCCTTCACAGTCGGGTAAAAATAGTCTTAGAATCGATACAGAGTATTGATGTAATCTTTTTAAAATTATGTTTCAATAAAAAAGTTTCTAAATTTGTCTTTCTTATTTACAAATTTTTCATAGATATAACTTACTTCTGCTCACTCCTCTCTCTCCCCGAAACTATTCATTTTTTGAGAGAGATACTGTAGTGATACTTTTAACTCTTAGTGGTATACCTAAAATTTTTATCACTGTTCTCCTTTTCGAAGTTACAGACTGAGGGATGTACTTAGTTTAGAAGATTAAAGATACTTTTCACTTTGCGCCTACTATTATCAAAATAGCTAAGTAGATATGTACTACGAACAAGAGTATGTTACTAACAAGACAAGAAATAGTTTTTAATTTATTTAATTGCCCATAGTTTTTAATTGTTAAACATATAACATGACACTACCGCTAGTAGGAGTAAAGCAGCCTCAATGAAAACGTAGCATAAACGTGAAAATTTTATTAATTTTCAGAAGCATACACATATTTGCACTTGCTAGTTAGTATATTTAAAGCTGAAGAGTTTGTTTCTTGAACGCGTTAATTTCAGCAATGAATTTTTCGAATCGAAAAACTCTTTTAATGTTGGATAGTCAATTTAGGGAAAAAGACAAGAGGCTACATAACGTAATGCTAATAATAATAGCAGCTCCTAGCTAATGCTCCATTAATGAAAAATGTTGCAATAGGGTAAATAATAACTTTTGAAGAGACGCAAAGTTGTTGAAAATTATTATTTTCTTATAAGGCACCGTCATTTATTCTAGAGTACTTTGATTATCTTAATATTTACTCCAATGCGTTCTTTTACCATATTATTCGAAGGTGTTATTGATTGTATGAGCAGAGCTTTATAAAATTCATGCCAAAGTATATGTAATATTGTGCACAAGAAGAACAATCTAAAAAAAATTAGCAACTCTACAGCGATGGGTGATTTAAAAAAGTTCAAAAATTATAGTATTGTTAACTTTCGCAAGGCAAAACAATTCAAATAAAAAAATAAGTAACCAGTAGGACATTACAACGAGTCTACATATCATTTCTGCAAGTATGAAAAGAGTCAATAATTTTTACTCAAATCTTTACATTTACATTTTCCACATACGACTTAATGCGAACAAATCTTAAGACATCCACAGGATTTAAAATAACTAACATTTTGGAATGAAACACTCCACTTTAAAAAAAAACCTAAAATAGTCCACTCTAAACTTATTAAATTCTTGTATGTATAAGCGGGATACTGAAATATCTTATGTCGTCTTTGAAAAGTAGATTAAAAGATAAGATTTCGTAATATTTACCGGTAAGAGCATCCTGAATGTCATAAGCGAAGGAGTACTGCGGGTTGGGATCGTATTCCTCTACAGGTGCTGCCACCTTGGCAACAGCACCGACTAACGGCGCTGCGACATGGTGTGCGAAAGCTGGCCGAGCAACTGCATATGGTGATGAATAAGCCACAGGGCGTGCATAGGCGTATGGTGCAGCCACAGGCACAATACCACCGAACGCTCCTTTGCACACCGCCAGGAGAGCTGCTACGATTATGACCTGGTGAAACGGAATTTTTGTTGTATCTTCACATAACCAGAGTAGTGATAAACATAATAATAATTATTATTATTTCGGACATTAAACACACAACGCCATCTAGTCCCAAATCAAGCAGAGCTTGTATTTATATAGGGGAACTATACAACTTATCTATCATCACACAAAGATTTGTCCTGGGATGGAATTAAACCCCCGATCTCTGGTACAGCAGTATATAGCATAGTATCGCTTACGACTAGACTAGCAAACATATTTAATTATATTTATATTGCACAGTTGGCCCAGTAGTTTAAGGGGTCGCCACGTCGCTTTCTACTGCATCAAAGTGTCCTGGGCTCAAATCCCACACAGGACAACACTTTGTGTGATCCACAAATTACTGTCCTAAATCTGGGTATTCTTTGTATCCGTTATATGTATGTTTATAAAGTCCCCCGCGACACAAGATACATATTCCTAATGGGGGAGGTGGCTTATATTTCTATGAACGTGGATATGATCTGTTTTTTTTTTTTCAAACTTTGTTTCTTTTAAGTTAAAAATAGTTACCGAAAAACTTTTCAGTAATATTAAAAAAGTATAATTTAAAATTGTCACCGTACCTTCATGTTGCGTTAGTACCTTCGGTGCTCTAACTCGCTGTGAACATTGAAGGGTGCGCATGCGGCGCTTTTATACACATACACATGACTGGTACTGCTTTAATATACCCGTCTAGAAAAACTATAGAACTGTCGCCGTTGGCCCTGTACCCTTTAGAATACCGGTTACCTACTTTAATAATACAATTCTAATTTGAACCAATAAATTGTTTTTGATGAACTAACATTTTAAGAAATTCACTTTTTCCACTCTATTTTGCAGGTCAAAATCATTTTATGTTTTGGAATTACTTTTCAGAATGATTTGAATATACTTTTGCCTAACTTACTTCAATTACAACCAGAATAAATTTTAATAACACTCTAGCTTAGTTTAGCTTTAACTTTGTAACCCAATTTATGTACCCATCAAACCATCTTTAATGATTTGTTTTTAAATCTTTAATTGTACAAAAAAGTAAACGAAGGCGTCATCTTTTGAAGCTGCAAAGATGTTTTCCATGACTACGTACAAATGATCGTAAACAAGTTCTTGAAGAAAAGGGCATGCAAAAAAGTATTTTAATTGCCCATAAGATTGGTTCTTTATACAGACCACCCATTATTTCTTTTATCTAAATGTTAATGTACAAAAGTCACAATTTAAACAATTCAAATATCTTATAACATAAATTTACTGTGACTCATTACTAAGATTGGAGCGAAAAGCATTTTTCATGCCATATTCATCAACAATTTGTCTTTGATTAACGACGTTCCTCAGATGCCTTCTCCTTATAATGGTTGATATTTTCGTAAGTCCGTTGAACAAAATGCAAGGAGGCGGTTTAACTAGATGTTAAGTTTTTGGGTCACAGCTGCACGTTATCAAAGTGCATATGTGATAGTGGTCACACAAGCGTTAAGATAATTCATAATAGTCGAGCCTTATACGCACACTCGATCTATATCTAGGAGTGAGTTAATGCAGCATGTACGTATGTGACTGTGACTAACAAGAATTATAAATCACTCAAATTATATCGAAAATAGAATTACAATTAAAATTTTAGTGAATGTTTTGGGCTAATATATTCTTTATCTATTTATGTTCTTGAGTGGAGACCGCGTCTCGGCAAACGTAGTGTAGGACGTCCACAAGCCAGGTGGAGCGATGATTTGCGCAAGACGGCTGGCAGGACCTGGATGCGAGAAGCCATACATCGAACTAAGTGGCGTGAAATTGGAGAGGCCTATGTCCAGCAGTGGACTGCGATAGGCTGATGATGATGATGATGATTTGGGCTAATTTGGTACCGATAGTGTTGAGTATTTTTACTTTAACCTGAAATTGTTTATGTGTGATGGTACCTACTTATTAAGTTACATCTTCAACTAAATGTTTTTTTTCTCCTGCCAGTTAATTTATTTTTTATTGAATAAAATATATACGGAAACTTTTCTTCACATTTTTATTTTATCATCTCTCAAGAATTTTGACAAATAAATATTAAATGGTCTATAAATAACTAAAATAGTAATATTATCTACTAGCTGACTCGGAGAACTTCGTACTTCGATATTTATTTTCATGAAAATTTTCTGAATTACCATAAAACTTATTTCAGTAAGCCCATATTAACTTCCCGCAGGGCCACAGTTTATAGGATGACTAAGCGGACAAAGAAAATATAACACCTCCGGTTTTCTTTTATTCTGTTGTGTATACAAACCTTGTCATCACAATAACAAACACACAAAATAAAAGAATTATCCAATTTGGTGCAATCTACCGAAAGTTATGCGCGTTCGTACATTTTTGTGATTCATTTTATTTACATGGTGGATAGTATCTTCTATCTATCTAAAATGAATGAATTATCTGTAAATAAAATGAATCACAAATAGTAAATTATTTGCAAGGAAGGAACTTTAATTAGTAATCCGCTTCTAATTTCCACACAAAGTTTTAGTGAAGTAGGAATGAACTTTTTTGTTAGTATACCAACTGCAAAGAAGTATATCTACAAATTGTACTGGCAATGCTTTATTCCACTGCAATAAAGCATTGCCAGTACAATTTGTGTAGATGTCTTTACCTTCGGATAAAATGATTCTGCTACTTGTATTAACTCCATTATTCCAATATTTTTATGGAATAAGTGGCAAAAGAGCTTACGGTTCGCCTGACGATAAGCGATGCCATGGACACCCTCAAGACCAGAGGCATCACAAGTATGTTGCCTGCCTTTTAAAAAGGAGTATGCTCTTTTTCTAAAAGATTGCAGTTAGTATTGGTCCGGAAATACCGCAGGCGACAGTTTATTCCACAGTTTTGTTGTACGAGGTAGAAAGTTTTTAGAAAAGCGCACAGATGTGGACTGCCAACTATCTCAATGATGTGGATGAAATTTCTGTCGCTTAGGTCGATGGCAGAAAGAGGCGTCAGGGATCAGTTCAAACAATGCCTCGGAGCACTTCCCATAGTAAAAGCAATAGAATGCATAGCGAGGCCACATCTTTACACAGCGCTAGAGAGTTTAGCCGATTTGAAACAGCTAGGCAATCAACAATTCGAGTTGCGCTCCATTAGACGCGGTCCAGAGGGAGAAGTTGGTACTGGGCAGTAATAAGAACAGTATTCCATATAAGGCCGTACCTGCCCCTTATAAAGTAGAAGGCGGTGGGCCAGAATGCAATACCGTCTCGATCTGTTGAGAACGCCAATCTTTTTCGAGGCCAGTTTAGCCTTATCCTCCAAATAACCATGAAACTTGACTTCACTGAATATAGTATTAATTATCCAAAAAGCGCGTTTTGTTCTCCCAAGTTTAATAGATAGTTGGGCACTTTTATTTTTCTCAACTATTAAAAAACCGTATATTGCAGCTGCCCCCCCCTGCTCTTCCCTCGGTACTCCCATGCTTGCGAGTGTCAAACATGTGGCAAAAACAGAGCGTAAAGGTCGTCATCTTTAACTTTAACTTATAAGTTTGTTTTTTTTATTCCTGCAAGGAACCACAACCCGAATTATTTGATGTTAATTTTAACCGGCTTATTCCCAACGGCCACCACTAAAAATTCCACTACCGGTGGTTGTTGGTTAGGGATCAGGTCTTGGTACAGTGTACGGTACTTTAAAAAATTTATAAATAACATAATGTTACATTACAGAATAAATAGTCGGTTTTTCTTTTCTTTTTTAAATATCTACTACTTTTTTATACNATAAAAAAAAAAAAAGCTTTGATTTAAACTACATAAATAGGGCAGTACCTCTATTATACAGAAATCAAAGTTGACTATGGTAATGTGGCTCTATGAGGATTGATGAAGAGTTAGATGTGATGTATGAAGAGTGCTGGTAATAATTATAACAGTGGAATTGTATTAATATCTAGCTAGGCCTATGAAAGACGGTGATTAGTTTAACTGTGTTGTTGTGTACTCTGTATTATGACCAGTTGACATTTACTAGGGTTGTCTGGTTTGTGCTAATGTCAACAGACTTTAACAATCTACTGTTGGACATTGGCCTCTCCACATAAAACCTATCTCAATAGACATCATCATCTCAATATCAATCAGTCATCATCAGTCATCTCAATAGGCATTTAAATTTAGAAAATTTGTATAAATTTANCTTCACTGAATATAGTATTAATTATCCAAAAAGCGCGTTTTGTTCTCCCAAGTTTAATAGATAGTTGGGCACTTTTATTTTTCTCAACTATTAAAAAACCGTATATTGCAGCTGCCCCCCCCTGCTCTTCCCTCGGTACTCCCATGCTTGCGAGTGTCAAACATGTGGCAAAAACAGAGCGTAAAGGTCGTCATCTTTAACTTTAACTTATAAGTTTGTTTTTTTTATTCCTGCAAGGAACCACAACCCGAATTATTTGATGTTAATTTTAACCGGCTTATTCCCAACGGCCACCACTAAAAATTCCACTACCGGTGGTTGTTGGTTAGGGATCAGGTCTTGGTACAGTGTACGGTACTTTAAAAAATTTATAAATAACATAATGTTACATTACAGAATAAATAGTCGGTTTTTCTTTTCTTTTTTAAATATCTACTACTTTTTTATACGTATATATGTTTTGTAACAAAATAAGTAATGTTAGTGGAAGCTGGCCATACGGTTGGGTCTTGGTTATTTACTTAATACCCTGCTTTAGCAGCTCGTGGATGAAATATAAAAAATGTTTTTACAGTCTCCAGACGATGCGTTCAAATGCCGAAAGCCCAATAGATAAATCTTTATAGTCAGAAAGAAGACTAAAGCTAATTTAATATCACGCGTGTTAAGAAGCTACAATGATTTTGATGTTTTCTTATAAATGAAATAATGAAAACTGGTGTTTCCCGTGTGATCCCATTTTAATTATGTCCAGTTCTTGAAATACTTTTTTTTTGTTAAAGTTTTACTTGTTGAGTCATGTCTTTATGTCATCCCCGAGAGTCATTACAAATCATCTGGAACGCAGATTTGGTGAATTCCAGCCACCCGAACAAAATGCCAGGTTAAACAGAAGTCCCAAGAATATAACCTACACTACGCTCGGTAGCCACCTACACTAAATTTGTTGAAATTATACCTCTATGTCGCACCCACTCCAGTGAATATTGGATGCTTTTAGTTATTGACGTTTATATGTATGCAAGGTATATGTAATCGTCATCTATGTATCATATTACTGCTCGCAAAGTTCAACTTTTAAGGCTACATTTGCGCTTTTTGCGCTACATCATTCTTCTCGTCCCAAAGACCCCAGAGTCTTTGAGCGAAATTATTGAGCAGTGTATGACGCCGGTGATGATGATGACACAGAAACGTGGCAGTTCACAATAGAGCAGGTATTCTAAATACATACTAGTCTAATAATTAAATATCTAACTCGACTCTCAATATTTTAATATTATTTATTTAAATAGAGCATAAACATTTCGGGCGACGGGGTTTGAATTCCAAAACCTATTAACCAGTCCCCGTGGTTGCGTACTTGGTTCAAAATCAATAATTTTAAGAAAATATTTTTTTATTAATGTCCTCATACCTCATACCGGTTTTGAGTGAAATGTGAAAATAAAATGATGAATCTCTTGAATATCGAGGGACGTTTTTTGGTTTGATGGGATGGAAAACTTCTTCGGATGGTGATTTCACTAAAAACCTCGCCAACCGCCGGTCTCAAATCCCCTGCTCTGAGGAGGACCCAGATCACGTTATTCCAGATCTCCGGGATCCATTACATTCAGAACATTTTTCTTAAAGCACCATCTAGTAAAAAAACCTCGTACTAAAAACTAAACAAAGATATTAACCGACCTTTACATCTATTTTAAACAGTTTCTAGTTTAATGTGCACATTACTTGTCTACGTATCAATTTTATATTGTATTTCTGATAGAATCCATCGAGTAAGACTTTATTTAGAAATTATAACAAAAAAAAATATCATTGTCATTCGTTTAGATATTAAATGTATAAATATTTGATGTAGCAACACTGTTTATTTCTGTTTATGAAATGAAACGTCACTTTTGACTTTCTGTATTTCTTTTTTCGTGAATGTCTAAAATACGACAAACACTGTGCTTTGTTATGTATTTATAATATACGGAATTGATTTTTTAACTAGTGATAAGTACAATGGCAGACTTTGATGCGATATATCCTGATGAGACGGAAATTGAAGAGAATATAGAAGAAACACATGTGACTCTAGTACCTGATCCGATAGTTGTTCGAGGGGCTGGTAACATGACAGTGTAAGTCTCCCTTTGTATACTCTGTTTAATAAACATTAGTATTATTAGTAGTTAGCTTCACAACACACATGGATTGGACTAACTAAACGTTAAGTGATTGCATCTCTTAGTGAAAACTTGTTCACGATTCTTTGTCATTGGACTGTGGCATTGAGAGACTATTTCTTTATGCATAATGTTGACCAGGCGCCAATTTTCATTTTGCAATTTACTGCTGAGAGTCGAATTAATCAACATTAATAAAAAATTGTACTGAGTCATGAAACAGAATTGTAACTTCAATACATAAATAATAACATACTATTTCGAAAACAATTGTATTGTAATGTCAACTATTAAATATAAGAATTTATATACATAGTAAATTGGATTTAGAAAAAGTCTTGAGTTATGCAATCCTCAATTTGTGTTGTTGTTGAATTTTTGTAATTAAAATAATAGTGTTTATGGTAAAAAAATATTTTCACACTTTCAATACTATTCTTACTATACATAATAAGAACACTATTGAAACCTTTATAGTAAGTATGTTGTATTGTTGATTAACAATTGACAACTTACATACTTACTATAAAGGTTTCTGTTAAAATTCTTATTTTAAATGTACAATGCATATGCAGAGACAATAAAATTAAAAACATATTATGTTGTTCTTGCAAGAGGTGCTGATGACTCAGAAAGTCAGTAAATAATATGTACATATTATTATATGCATAGTAGATAAAGACAACCATTACATTTGTAAGTGCTCAGTCAACATTGTGTTTATGACTTTAGGTTTAAGTTCTGCACATGTTCTTAAATGTGGGAGACACAGCAGAAAAAAAAGTTTGATACATGTACCAAACTTTTTTCTCTTATCTGAAGAGTCAATGTCCAGCCAGTTGTCTACCAAGGGCTGTCTTTTGTTGTCTGTCAATGCATATTTGTAATGTGTTATATGTATGAAATGATAAAATAAATATCTATTAAAACTTTTTAGAGCGTACAACTTCTTATGAGAAATACAAGTGATTAATATTAATGGTTTGGTGTTATTAATTAGTTTATAATTCAATTCATGAATGTTATAATATTTCTATTGGCAGTTATAAAATTAAATTAATAAATGATGTACACTTTGTTATCGGAGAGAAAAGCATGGGTTATATTCATGGGGTATAGCACCGTGGGAGAGCCACGCTTCGGCATAAATGGGCCGGCTCGACCGGAGTGATACCACGGCCTCACAGAAAACCGGTGTGAAACAGCGCTTACGCTGTATTTCATCAAGTGAGTGAGGATACCGGAGGCCCATACCCCAATCCAATCAACAATCTACTGTTGGACATTGGCCTCTCCACATAAAACCTATCTCAATAGACATCATCATCTCAATATCAATCAGTCATCATCAGTCATCTCAATAGGCATTTAAATTTAGAATGAATTTAGAAAAATTGTAGTTTTCAGCATTATGCCCATGAATAAATGAGAATTAGAAATTTAAGAGACCTGACATACCAGCAGGTGTACTACCATAGACTGATGACTGGAATTTTTTAATTAGTGTGCATGCTAGGAAACTTTTTTATATAACCTGCCAAAGTGTATGGTATTATACAGTATAGCGAATTGGTAAAGGGTTTGTTTTAAGTGTTCATTCTTTTTGTAGTGACTTTTCCCCACAAAGTTTGCTCCATCAATGGTATAAATAGGGATGGTGACACTCTACTAAATGGACATGGATTTATTAATACTATTATGGATGGAGATTTTATGATATTATTAACATTAAATTCTATCTATGCAAATTAATAAAATTGAGTTGTTTATAAAATTAAAATAACCGCTTTTATTAAATACACAGTACATATGTACATAACATTTTTAATAATTTTAGTCTATCAGTTTTTTTTGGCTAATCGGACCAATTTTGACGGGACTTTCACTGGCAGATAGCTGATGATATAAGGAGTAACTTAGGATACTTTTTTAGACTAGCTTTGCCTTACGGTAGTTGTACCATGTGTAGCATGGGCACAGCTAGTTACTAGTAAAATTAATTTTGAATTAATATGAAATATCAATTATGTTCATAAACGGAAATTATTGTTTTAACTAGTAAATATATATGTAATTAACCTTGTTGAGAGGACAGAAAACAGTGTATAGTAGTGTTGACCTACATAATAAATCTAATTATAATAATAACTGCCTCGGTGGCGCACTGGTAGCGTATGCGACTGCTATGCTAGAGGTCTCGGGTTCGATTCCTGAGTCGGACCAAATGTTTGTATAATCTGCAAATATTTGTTTCGGAGTTTGGGTGTTTTCTATGTATGATATGTATGTATTTACAAAAAAAAAATTATATATGTATTAATATCAGTTGTCTAGTACCCATAGTACAAGCTCTGCTTAGTTTGGGACTAGATGGGGTTGTGTGTTAAAATGTCCAGAAATATAAAAAAAAATGTCCAAAATATTAAAAAAAAATTGAAACTGTATTTAATATTTTACTTATTTGACTTGACTCTGTTTACAATAAGTATATTTACAGTCCACTTGCAAATTAATAAAGAGGACCTATAAAAGTTCATATTCCTTGACTTTATCTCATTCTTTTAGAGTGACGGCCCAAATTGGGTAGTGGATTAAGCTGCTGTGTGTCAATTTTCTAGTATGCTGAGTGTTGTGGGTTCAAGCCTCATAAGGACAACACAAAATTGTTGTTCTGAGTCTACATGTTCACTGTGTTTATTTCAATTATGTTTGTAAAGTTCCCCGGCACAGGAGTATTGCTAGTGTGATGTTGTATTAAAAAAAATCTGATACTATTACGACTCATATTGACACTTCACTAGGGTTATGTAGACAGAAGAGGAAAACTTCTTAAGATAAGTGGGTCCGTAATCAGGGGTGAGGACGTAGAGGTGTGGGCGGCCTCGGTCGGCCGCTGTCTTCTGAACAGGCTCCACCAAAACGTGCGTGCGACAGCATTGAGGGTCGATAGTGGTCCTTTCTTCGCTACCCCTGCTGTCGCTGCACGCGTAAGGAACTGGTGTGTCCTGGAAGAGGTTGAGACGCTCTCGAACCTCTTGGCGGACCTATGTGCGGCCTGTACTCTTGTCCTATACCTGCAGTCGGACAGTCCTACATTCACAGGAAGACCAGCTTCACCAGGAGTACTAAGAGGCGCGGAAAACTCTGAAGCTGGCCATTAGCTACATCAAAGATGACAAAAGAAAGGAGATGCTGGTTTGGAGTTCCTTACGCCTATGCCGTGATCCGTCTCTTTTTTGGAGCCTCATAAACTTAGTATTTATCAACTACTCACCCACCCAAACTATAATGTATGTAGTTTACATCGTCACTATCTAATCTCCTCTTCCATTCGTATTGATGAATCCCACACCTTACCTTCTAAAACCTTCTAAAACTATGCCTGCCTTTTGTCGTTATTTTGAAATAAGATTAGAACAAATTTATTTAAACTGCCAATGTCATTTTCTTTTGATAAGTTATTAATATAAATTGGTTATATTGATAAATAGGACAGCATTGTCCCATGCATTACGCTCAAATAAAATAGTCGGCTAAACAGTCTCGATACAACATTACGTTAAACATATTAATGAAAACAAAAATCTAATTGGATGTATAAACTACTCTATGCTAATTAATTGTATTCGAATTGCTGGAGTGATGTATGTTTAAACCAATTTAAACTTTGACTACAGTATATAAAAAGCAAATATTTTCATTCCAGTTTCGGTCTAAGCAACCGATTCAACAGCGAGTTCCCCTCCGGTTTGCAGTCACGCGTTGCTCCAGAAGAGTATCAAGCGACAGTGGCGCGTATCAACAGTGTATTAAAAAAGACGTTACCTGTCAACGTTAAATGGCTCTTCTGCGGCTGCGTATGCTGTTGCTGCACTTTAGGATGTTCTCTCTGGCCAGTTATATGCCTAAGTAAAAGGGTATGTACGAAATTCTTTTTTGTACGACAATTATGATGAGAGTCTGTGAGTTTATGTTGTTTTTGGCCCGTACAGTGTGAGTAATGTTTATTCCAGTTCAATTCGGTCTTGACGGCGAGTACTTTAAAATATATGAGACGTAACTAATGTAAACTTAGTTTATAATTAAATGAAATTATAATATTTGATATAATTAGTACTCTACTAGCTTTTGCCTTCGCTCGCGCAGAAGTAGATATTTTCATTACCTATTTAACCTTCTTAGGGGTGGCATTTATAAACCTCTTTAATACTTACGTTTTATAAAGAACTTACATGCGAAATTTCCGGATTCTACGTTCAGCGGTTTGTGCTGTGCATTGATCGTTGGGTATCTAAATCGATGACCTTCATCTTTTATATAGATAGATAGATGAGTCAAATTGGCAACGAAAATCCTGGATGCATGCTGTAGAGTGTTTTTTTTATAAGACACGTTTATAACCTACCGTATAAGTGAAAAAAAGTTACTATATCTAGTAACTTTTTTTTGACGTTGACCCACGGGCCACGGTGTTTTCCACGTACGGTCTGGCTCGACCGTGGCGGTACTACCCTTATCACATAAGACCAACCTAAAATGACGGAGAGAGAGATCGGAGACCCAATAATGCAGTGGCATATCAATAGGCCGCCATAGTGTTAATCATCATGCTTCATTATCTGCATTCACAAAGAGTATAATTACCACTACTCTTGGATTAAGGCCATAAAATACGCAGACCCCTAAAATAATTGTTTACAGATACCATCTGTAAATAAATTTATTACAATTAATACTTAATATATTACATTGATTATAATAATTTATTTGTTCATAACCTGATACGATTTTTTTTTATTAAAATCTTTACTTATGTTATTAATTACGCATACAGGTATATAAGATATAAAAATAACAATATACAAAGATTATTTTAGATTCAAAAAACAATTCATAAATATCTATATTTCAACCAAAAATATATTTATTTAGATTTTCGAATTAGATTTATACAAATTAAAAATTAATTAATTATTATTTACCTACACAGTAGGTTTATTATATAGTAGGTATATCCAAGTACAACAGGAAAATAACATGTAATACACTTGTAACTCAGTATTATTCCGTTTGATATAACATCCGCCATGGATAAGTACCTATTTCTTGTTAGTTTGCATGTACTCATAATAATTATTAACACGTTAATAAAAACAAAGTAATTTTGTAAATAACTTATATAACTTATTCTTTCACAAAAAACTNAAACATCTTTCGTAAATAATGTATTTATTTTTTAAAAAATTCAATGATGATTTGGATTATAAAAACCAATTATTAATTTATGATAACTATTTATTTATTAGTTTTTTAATTATAGCATGTTTTTTTATCGGTTTTATACTTCATTTGTCAATTTAAACATAATTTGTACAAAAGAAAAAACCTTTTAATTAAAGTGAAAATGTGTAAACAACTCAGTGTGTTTGTTACTTAATGGCCGCCCTAGTTTAAACAAATCACTAATTAGTCTCATTAATGAACAATTATAGACCAATAGGTTAAATATTATGAAAGATAACTTGACTTCTAATAACGCTAGTTGGGTGATATGAATTAGGAAGTGGAAAATCATGTCAATACTGTTCACAAGTCTCAATTAGAGTTGCTTATCGCTAGCCGACTATCGCTAACTGTCGATAGTCTACCGATAGTTTACGTCATTTCTATAGTATCGATAGCCTATTGATTCTATCGATTTTTTCAATAGAATCGATACTGTCGCTGTGCGATACATATCAATAGTATTGATATACAAAAATAGTATCGAATTTATTAGCTACGAAACTATTGATACTATCGGCAGTATCGATACTACCGAAGACCAGCATATGTTTAAAATAAGATATTATTGATAATATCGATAGTTCACAATATTGATAGTTTAATAAACTGTGATAGTATCGCTTTCCAATAACCATTTACAAAGCTAGTAAATATCTCAAAAAATATTAAGTGTATGTAACATATTAATCATTAACATATAAAAGTGTATCCGAATACAATCAAAGCACAGTGAGCGAGACTGGTTTAACACTGTTTATTTATTAGGATATAATTGGGAAACGATACTAGACGTTAGTATCGTTTCCTAATTGTTATTAAACTATCGATAGCATAATACTGTCAATAGTTTTATAAAACTATCGATGGTATTGATAGTTTTTTGATTTATTTTTACGATACAATCGATAGCATCGATAGTATTAGTTAAACAAAAACAATACTGTCAATACTGTTAATAGTGTTATCATGTGCTGGGAAATATGAGAGTAATGTTTCAGGTAACGCTGATTTATGGTCATATTAAATACTTTTTCATTTTGAATGGCAACTATCGAGGGCAATATTTCTTTATCACTTAACATTGTGGGCATAGTTTTCAAAATTTACAATGGGAGATCGTTTTTTGTTTTTTCGAAAGATTGTCCCCATTTCATGTCATCCACATTTTTTATAATTTTTATCATTAACTCCATCACGACGAAGACTTGAAGACTCGCAGACTTAGAATTGAAGACTCAAAATACTTGACATTGGCAGAAATAGCTGATCCGGCTGATTGTCATATCATCAAAAGAAGAAGAAGAAAATTTACAATATTTTGTATCCATAGCACTAATAAAACCAAAGTAACAGCTTATTTTTCTCATTAAGGGAGATATACCTAGTCTTTGTACTACCGAACGAATTTAAACGAAAGGCTTTCAATTTAAATTTCAATAAGGAAATTATGAAAACAGTTTACTAAAATTTACGATGATGAAGGCGCATTGAAAACGTTGTTCTTTTTTCAAAAGTTATTTATTAACATTTGTGACACTACAAAGATCGTCTACTATCTATACTAATATTTACTTTTTTCATATTTATTTTCTTTGTCTCTGCCCAAATCTTTTGTGAGGATAGTAGCGAGCCAGTGTAGCTATGCTAGCTATCGATTCTCCAGAACGGTGACATGACCGACAGATATCAACCGTGCCCTCTTTCAGGATATATTTCCGATAGTTATTCGTAATGATAACTTTTCCATAATCCCACAAACAAAGCCTTCAATTTCTCCGAAGAGATCCCCATACTGTAGCCAAAACCTAGTAGTTCTATCCAATCCTTTTAGTGCCCGATAAAGCTGACTATGAAGTTCCTTGCTCTTCCATAACTTCCCTGCGATTATTAGTACTTAGTACTACAGGTTTGCGCCAATTCTCTTTAACCAGAGCGAGCGGAGTAAGGCCGATATCAACTGCAACTTCACTGCGATGCACTCCCACATCAGTATGAAGAAAATATTCTCTAAGATCGTATATCTCGCGATTGTGTAAGGTCTTAATATTTAATAGACCACTACCCCCAAACTTTCGCGGGATATACAACCTCTTTACCGAAAAACGTGGGTGGATTCGAAATGCAGTCAGCAATGTATGGACTGTCCGATCAAGGGCATCTAATTCGGTCTGAGTCCATCTAATTATACCATCAGAATCACCATCCCAACCATTGTAGTCTCGCTCCTTGTTACCACCTGTTCTAACGTATTATTATTTAGTAATTTAACCTAAGAAGTTTTGTGACAGTAGATTAAGAGATTTATTATTATTATTATTACTATCTATGATGTTACCAACTAAGACACTAAATCATCTGTATAGTATAGTCTAAATCATTTACAAATGTATGGTGATCAACTCATCAAACTTTTACACGACTACGGCTTATCAAAACTATCAGCTTTCCTCAGAAAGCACGTTAAAATGTCGATCCTACGCTTCCATCTTTCTCTGGTGGTGTCGGATAGTCTTCCCATCGAATTATGAGAGTACATTCTAGAATTAAACTCACTTGTACTTATTCCACTATTGTATATTAACTTTAATCCAGGTCGGTTCCGGCTTATGACATTGTCAAAGGTTACTGGTTAGTTTAAATTTAGAACGTATTTCTAAACGTATAAATTATAAGAGAGAGTGCTCCTGTGTTAGCCCAGATACTTGTGCACCATAATATTTTCTGCGTAGTTGGCTGGTCTCCGCTGCGACTGACTGCGGTGACTGAAAACGGCTCCACGCCAAAAATTTCATTTCTTATGTCTGATAAAGAACAATTTGTTTTCAGACCCAACATTCTTTGAACAAACTACTGGAATGGGAGAACAGCCGTCTGTACAACAAGTTAGGACTGCGTTGGCGACTTACAAAGCAACATTGCGACTCCTCGTCGATGATGGAATATGTACTTCTTATAGAGTTTATCCCCAAAATACCCATATACAGACCTGACTAAGCCCATAGTGATATATGTTAATGTAAATATAACACTGTACTAATTGTTTGTGCTCTGTTCAAAACGATTTAATAAAATATATCCAAAGCTTTGAAACCTTTCCATAAAGTAGTAAAAATTACTGATGCAATTATTGATTACCCTTTGACTTCTATACGTTTACAATGAACTACCACAGGTTGGTATATAATTTAAAGGTCTTTAGCCTATTAGTATAGGAAGATATCAAACATTGCTTATTATTTATTAAATTTGTTTGAAACAGAGAATTACATGTCTACACCTCAAGAATAACGACTTACGTGGCTGAGCCAATAAATATGTAAGCTAGGCTGCATTACAAAGCAACTGAGCTGGATACTGTCTATATCAATACCATTACCACCATACGCATCAGTTGCATATTACGATTTAAAATAATATTAAAGTTTTACGGCCATGTACTCAAAAGCCATCAATTACGTTATAATAGTAAAAATATTGTTTGTAACAAGCTCAGTATCAAAATGTTTAGTGTTTTAGATGTTGCTACATTTACTGCCAATTTATACCATAAAATATAGATGCAGATTTCTTTTTATTCTGTTTTCAGATATAATAGTAGAATCAACAACGCTTGTCTGGTATGGGACTTTTGGAAGTTTGCAAATTACCATTTTTATTATATATATTACATTTAATTTACTGTAAAAAGATACAGTACAACGGTTTAAATATTAAAATGACTTTTGATACAGTGAAAAAGTGTGGTTAGTAAGTACAAAAAAAATAGGAAAAAGTGTATGTGTTCTGTTATATAAATATCTATGCCCTTGACAAAGATTAGAATACTTCCAACGTATGGTGCCAATAAATTAAAATCACTGCTTATGAATAAATATGTGATTTACAACTATGTAATGTTAAACAGGGGGTATCGTTCATAAATTCCTAAGCTTAAATAAACAGCAAGCAATTGATCTGGTGATATTGTCACTAGCCAAAAATTACTGATTGAAATAGTTATCCCATAAAATCGAAAAGTAAATGAACTGTATACCTACAGTTCATTTACTTTAGCAATATCCATTTAATATTAAATTGAAATAAAATAAGTTGATTGCAAGGAATTCATTCTGTAAAGCTTGTTGCTTAATATATTTTAGATAAACAACAGGTACGCCCCACAGCACGCTGTGTAAACAATCTGATACAGCAACTAGAAAGCAAATAATTTAATTGAATAACTATCGGTTGTCATGAAGATCTATGGCAATCGTTATTAAAAAGTTAGTTCCCTCAAGTTTAATTATTTCAACCTTCGAATTCAGTTCATTCTCAGGCATGGAAGCTGAATTATGTGATATAAATAAATAAATATTTCGGACATCTAACACACAACGCCATCTAGTCCCAAACTAAGCAGAGCTTGTATTATGGGTACTAGATAACTGATATTAATACATAAATACTTTTTCTTTGTAAATACATACATATTATATAATACCCAAACTCCGAAACAAATATTTGCAGATCATACAAACATTTGGTCCGACCCAGGATTCGAACCCGAGACCTCATGGACAGCAGTCGCGTACGCTACCACTGCGCCACCGAGGCAGTCAAATAGCAATATACTTTATATGTTAATATTTTTTAGAATAGTCACTGCCTCAAACTATATTCATTTAGTTTTTCCCGGTTGAAATTAAGAATCAAAATATACATAACGGTCAAGTGGTCCACTGTTTGTAAAACTTAACTTGTTACACACATAGAAATAATTCTTTAGAATAAATATAAACTTTGATGAGAATTGATGAATCATTAATTTGTTGTTTTTGAGTATGTGGCCGATGGCAACAATGTCAGTGATTTATTGTAAATAATTAAATGGTACATATTCAAAATGATAATAAATGGTACTGTTAATGCTTTTTATGTATAGATGTCGCGTTATTGCAAAATGTTATAGAAGTTTGTATATATTTAAAAAAAAAAATTAGCTAAAGCTTTGAGGGGCTGAAATATTATATGATAGAGAACGTCTCTTATAATAAGTACTATAAACGATAATATCTAGTAAATTGTATAGATTCTGTTTATTTTTCTAGCACGTGATTATGACGTGTTGGAACTCGAATTTATAAAAATGTACATTAACAAGTTCTTCATCTAGAAACATTGCTTCAGATACTTAACTATCTGAAAGTTTATGTTAATCGCTCTTTTGATAACTATCTAATAGAACAATGTTAGATTGTCAGTCTGTGTAGTGCTTATAACGGAGTCCATATATTACTAATGAGCAAGTCCTGCTTATTACAACTACTGATAATAAGTTTATTCTACTTTAATCAATCTCATCTCTCTAATCTCTTGACGAGCATCAAAACGTATAGAAATTGTTGAAATGATAACAGAAAAATTGAAAAAATTCGAGAAAATAACTATTAATCATATAGGTCTTTAGCTAAAATAACCAGAAAGTTAATTATAGTAGTGAAAAAATTAATTTCTAAATTCAATACCGATCTTTCTCACAATTAAATGAATTTATTTATTTTGCAATTAATTTACAGTTACCCTTTTGCACGGTAAACTTTTTTGAGCCAATGAGTTTGACCTTTCTTAACTGGATTAGCCATGAGAAGAAGGGACGAAACAAACTCAGGAATTATAAGTCTCTTAAATGCAAAGAGCAACAGAATGAGCAGATCAATTCAGCGTATCATAAAGTTGGTAAAGGGAAAAATCTGTATTCTGATAGTCTTAGTAATTGTGACCACTACGTATTTATCTGCATATATAATAGGTCATTTTTATGAGATCTAGATCGCAAATAAATGCTAAATGATTTTTTATTAAGAGAATATTCCTTCAGAAATATAGCATGACTTCATAAGGCCAACGAGCCGGCGATATCGCTTACATTATAAATGTAGGGCAACAAGAGCTGACTGAAATGTTTTAATAAGATATTGTCAATAGGCTATGTTTAATATAAAAGGTTAAATTAGTTATTTGTCAAAAATAATGTTTATATTTGAAAAATAAAACGGTTTAATTTAAGTCGTGTAACAGATGATTTGAGATTTGTTGAAGTTTTTGTTTTTTAACTGCGTGTTTTGTTTTGAATATAAACGAAACGAAATTTGGGCGCTTAATTGCTGTCCTTATCCGATGGTGTGCTAAAACAATTCTGGGAACTTCTAAAAAGCTTTTGGAAAACAAATCTCTCAACGAAACTCAAATTTATATTATTATTTTATGTACACGGCCTAAATAAGTTTTTTTTTGTAAAAATGACTTTTTATATTTCATTATTTTTAGTTGGTACTTTGTATCTTTTGTTACTTAATTTCTAATCATGCATCGTTCGACGAAACTAATAAGGTATATCGCATATAGAACAGTGTTAACCATTACTTTGCTAAAATGTAAATCAAATGTATAAAGTCCTCCTACCGTAGGAGACCCATGTTTCGGCATGAATAAGCGGGCTTGCCGCACCCCCCCAACCCTCCACATCCCCCAAAGGCCGGCAACGCACTTGTTACGCCTCTGGTGTTACGGGTGTCCATGAGCGGCGGTAATCGTTTACCGTCAGGCTATGTCTGCTCGTTTGCCCCTATTCCATAAATAGTTCTATAAAAAGTTCAGCATTTATAACAGTTCCGATATATGACATCCATTATTTGCAAATACCCGAGTGATTCAGTATCAGTAAAATTAATTTTCTTTTTTGGTTTAATACTCTATATAAAGTTTTGTACTAGGACTTAAAACTAATCATATCATCAGCAAATAATCTCATTCGGAGGGCCTAGTGTGAGTGTATTTTACGTTAAAAATGCGGGTCAATCGCAACACCGAACGTGGTCATAGTGACGATCAAGTTTATGTGAACTGCCACACTGGGCCTTCTTCACATTATCCATTTTCACTGTAAAATAATTAATTGTTTAATAAATTTCTGTAAGTAAAAAAGCACCATCAATATATTTTCATACTGTACGTTATCAATAAAACGTAACATTAATGAGAGACTTAGTGAGATCAAGATATATTAGTTCTGATGTATATTTATCTAAATATTTCAAAAAATTACAAGAGCATAACACATTCTCAAACACACTCACATATCTTTTAATAAATATTTATCTCTTAATTTTCTAATGTAATCTCTTATCAAATTACTTTCTTCTTATAAAGCAATCCAATCTGAATGACTTAAAATTATTGTACGTTTTTTTTCACTGTTTGTTTTACACAATACTTAACAAGAATAATCTTTATACTTAAAAACCAAAATGGAATAAAAATATAACCATCTTGTCATTATTTAGTAAGTTAAATGTATAAATATTAATGTCAAGTTATACTAAATTTAGACCATTACGTTTTACATCGCTAAAAAAATATACACAGACACAAAACCACTGGCCAAATTGAATGTGATATTTGTGTCGCTCATTGTTTTTGTCTCTTACACACACATACACACTTGGTATAATATTCAAATAAATATCGGTATATCCGATATTTATTTGAATTTATGCCGAATCATAAACAATTGTAACACATGTTAGACCCTGCAATATCCTTTTTTATAATTATTGTAGAACTTAAATTTACCTGTGTTTGTGTTTGTGCAGTATCGAATATACGAACATACAAATGAATATGTTACCCACTCATATCGCCTTATTTACGTAAGTACAAATTCATTATTCATGCAGTCCAGTTCGCGTCAGAGCTATTTATATTCTGGTTTATTTAACTAACTTTATTGATAGAGGTCGGTAGACATTATTCTCTCAATTCATTCTAATCGTCGCAATTGTTCTGTCATCCATGAGAAGCTATTTGTATCATTTAAAAAGCGTATACTTATATTGCTTTATGTATGTTATGTACCTGAATGTCGATGTTAGTTTACGTAGAGATGTCTATAGCTATACGCGGGTAGAAACTTGAAGTTTGCCTCAAGCTGCCTCTGTTCTATTTCCTGTAAATAAAAATGATTTTAATACAAGAGAAGGATATGACAAATAGCAATAAGTCTTTACCAAACTTTTTTTAATGAAATAAACAAAGCAGTGGGAGAGGAATAATATTACATGTGTATTAAAAAAACACATCTAATATCGAAGTAGAATTTGTACCGTAGAGTCAGATTAATAAAGAATATGTTGGAGGCGATTCTAAATTAAGTGCTAGGGAAATGTTTGGGACTGTGTTATTAGATGATTAGCTTATGTAATGTTATGTAAAGTAAGATAAATCCCGCCCTCTCTTCTCTTTTCAACATGTTGTGAATGAGAATACCGCCAAGGGATTATCGAATAATTGCTGTAAACGTATTGTGAGGTTCCATGGATCTATAGTTTGCTCGGAATGTTCTCTTGCCACACACGTCTTAGTTTTATATACTGTTTGAACGCAACGGTTGAAAAGCGAACAGGGTATGTTGACCGTAAGTTGTAATTTAAGGAATTGTAAATATTTTAAGAACTTATAGATTATTTTTGTTCAAATAATAAACTTCACTATATGTGATAAAATTATGCATTATTTTTTTTGTATTTTATGATCGAGCAGACGTGTGGCCCCAGAAAAGTCACTACCGCCGCCCATGAACCCCTGAAACTCTGGATTCATAGTCGCGGTGTCGGCCTTAGCGTAAGGAGCACCTACGTCCAGGGCGGCAGCACGGCACCCTTTCCTTCCGGCTGACGCAGGTGCTTTCCGGGCACGGTTGCTTCGGGAAGTACCTGCACTCGGTCGCCAGGAGGGAATTGAGTCCCGCCTGCCACCACTGCGATTGCAGTGAGGACTCGGCCCAGCACACGCTGGCGGTGTGCCCCGCTTGGGCGCCGCAGCGTCGGGCTCTCACTGCAGTCATCGGAGGAGATCTCTCGCTGCCGGCCGTCGTTCGCTCCATGGCCGGCGGTGAGAGCTGTTTTACCGCGGTCGCGACCTTCTGCGAGGAAGTCATCTCGCAAAAGGAGGCGACAGAGAAGGCTCGGGAAGACGACATCCACTCGGACCCTATCCGCCGCCGGCGAACCGGGCGGCGGAGGTGCGCCTACCAGCGCCTCATGCCGCCCTGAGTGTGGCCGCGGATGGGCGGGACGGGTTTTCCCCTCTATCCGCTTCACAGGTCAGCCGCGAGGGGGCGACGTTACGCGTGTGCCGTACGTCGTCTACATTGAGAGTTTTGCCATCAGACGATGGAGCCCGCTTCAGTGCGGGCGGGTGCTGGGAGGGGTCAGGATGGCGTAAGAAAGCGGTTCCCGGATCTCTCCCGTCTCAGGCGCAGAGTGGCACACCGTGTGGTTTTAGTCGGTTCGATTCTGACACACCGCCCCGCCGCAAACCCCGGTGGGATGAAGGTCCGAGGGGGTTCCCACACGTAAAAAAAAAGGAGCACCTACGTCCTTTCTTCGAGGCTTGAAGGACAATCGGTCCGAAAATACCGCAGAGGATAATTTGTTCCACATAATGAGCGCATTATCGACAGTTTATTTATCATACATACATATGGATATACAGACAACCTGTCCAACTTTTTAATCAAAAGCAGATCGATACAGCTTTTTAATTTTTTATCGATCAACTATCGAGTTGACAGTATGAACATGCGTTCATATATAGCTTTAAAGTTTAGTTTTTTAACTAAAAGTTGTATGTATGTGCTAGCCCTAATGGAGAGCATAACTAGAGATAATGCGGACATACGACCAATGGAGACCAGTATTCAACGTTTGCAGCTTAAAACTATTGAATATTAAAGTAACGTACTATAAACATAAAAGAAAATTTCTACTTTTTTATTGCAACAAGTAAAATTATTTAAAAAACTTTGAAAACATAACTTTTTTAGATTACTTTTTGGCGCCAAAAATCCAGTGTCACTCTCACCACAAAGCGAATCTATTGACACCACGCATGTAATAACACGCAAGTGGTTTAGGCTCTAGAGCGTACCACATAAATATACATACATACATATATTCAAAAACATAACCCTCCTTTCCCAGTCGGATAAAAAACTACCAATATATTTAAAAAAAATGCTAATTGATCATTAATTAATTTTGAATACCGGAAAAAAGTAAGGCTCCTCGAGACTTCCTGACCAGTCAGGATAACTTACCAATAGACCAACAAACCAATGAACACTTCCACAGTGCTACATTATATAGGTACAGTGCTGTGTTTGTATAAAAACGAGGAAAATTCCGTCACATCAAAGATGTTTATAAGTTGATAGATTATTGAACTCGAATTGAATTTCGCAAGCCGCCAGAGAGTGATGACCTCTTGTAGCAGATTAATTATTACCGACCGGCAAAGAGATGGCGACCGACAGGAAGATTCCAAGGTTGCGAAAATCTCCTAGGAACTATGTCGGACTCGAACCGATTAAAAACAGCACACCGTCTCGAATACTAGAAGTCGGAGAACCAGATGCACCCTCGAAAGGAAATCCTTGGAACCCCGACATAACTCGGGTCACCTACGGTTTGTAGATGCCATCCTCCTCTGTAGTAACCCTAATACTCTATTCAGCTAAGGGTACGTGTGGAATGCCTTGGCTCCTTGCGGGTCAGACACAGGTGCTCTCCAAAGCATCTCTGAGGTTTCGCCTATCACACATTGTTTAAGTCACGCTTTAACCTCAAAAGGCAAAGCATTTACCATCATTATATTCATTATCAGCCCATAGATCCTTGATTCTCTGTCATTGACCTTAAATGCTAGAAAAGCCACAAGATACAATTATTTTTTGTATTAAGAAAGCAGGTCATGATTTTACATGAGGTACCTACCTATTATTTGGAGTATTATAAATTTATGCAACGATTTTGTAACTTGTAAATTCCTTGTTTAAGTTGCCAAATTTAATTTGCAAATAAAACATTGAACTATTTTAATTTCGTAATACTCCGCTATTTCTTGCTGCTGTGCTATTTTTACAGATAAAAATAAATGCGCGAGAGCATTTAGACAAGGGCATCCGGCATACCACAATTGTAAGGTAGGTAGGTATTTAATTCTAAAATCCTATCATTATGATTCAAACACTAAAAATGCGTATCTAGAAGAATAAATAAAAGTAGATTGTTTATAGTAGGTGTCAAAATAACCACTTTTTACTAAATAATACATATACCAAAATAACATCATTTTCAATTTTTGTCAGTCTGTCTGTTTGTTCCGGTTAATCTCTGGAACGGCTGGCCAGATTTTAATGGGACTTTCACTTGCAGATAACTGATGATATAAGGAGTAACCTAGGCTACTTTTTAGACTAGATTAGACCCACAACATCACTTGCAATTGCTGTTGTAACGCGGGGCTCAACTAGTTATTAATATGTTCACTAAAATAAAGCATAATAATTATACATATTATACTAATCAATTGCTACACGGCAATCTGATCCTAAACTACCTGTATATATATATATAACTATTGTAATCTTGCCATGGGAGAGCAACACTTCGGCATGAATGGGACCAGCTCGACCACTTCCTCACAGAAAACCGGTGTGAAACAATCCTTACACTGTGTTTCACCGAGTGCGTCAGGATACCGGAGGCCTATACCTCAACCCCTCCACATCCCCCAAAGCCCTCCCCCTCCCTATCCTCCAAATCCCTCACCATCTCCCGAGGCCGGCAACGCACTAGTGACGCCCCTGGTCTCAGGCGATACGTCTGCTCGTTTGCTACTCATTCCATAAAATAAAAAAAGTAGATAAAGCCTATGCTATAATGACCAGAGTACTGATGGTACCCTTAAATATTTCTTATAAACTAAATTTGGAACATCTAACGCACGCCATCTAGTCCCAAACTAAGCAGAGCTTTTGTTATGGGTAGTAGACAGCTGATAATATGCAATATTTTTTTTGTAAATACTTACATATTATACATAGAAAATACCCATACCGAAACAAATATTTGCAGATCATAAAACGATTGGTCCGACCCGGAAATCGAACCCGAGACTTCAAAGCACAGCAGTTGCATACGTTACCACTACACCACAAAAGCAGGTAAACTACTCGTCTTCATCACACTATTATTTGTCCTGAGTGAAATCGAACCAAACACCTCCAGTTTAGCAGTCAGAGTCACTATCAACTTCGTTTGATTCATTTTAACTTTTTTGCATTCATGTTCATTCATTCAGATACACTATCATGACACACGTTTTGATAAAGTGTGTGTATAAATGAATCACTGTGTCACTGGCCTGTGACGATGGCCTAGTGGTATGGCGAGTGCAAACTGGTCGAAACCTCAGGCAATTTCGAACCAATGTAACACGGGTTACGTGATCGCCTTAATGCCTATTTACCTACATTAAAAAAACATTGTTTTAGTGACACACTATTATCATTAATTTAATTAATTTTTTGACAAACCAAAGAAAATTTCAATGTCAACACATTTTCGTCTGCAACTAGAATTCATACAAATAAATACTATTGAAGTGTCTGTTTGTAATTTCATATCAACATTTTTCGCTAAATGCATATTTAAGTATTAACGGTTAAATTAACGTTAACGGTCAATTTTTTAAATTTGTGTCCTTCAGTTATAATCCGTAGTATTTCGCCTTAACATTGGAACGGTTGGACCCATTTTGACTATACTTTCTCTGGCAGAAAGCTGATGATACCAGAAATTCATGCCACTTTTTTTAGACTAGCTTCGCCCCGCGACTTTATCGGCGTTTGTTATGTCGCGGGTAACACCAGGCTAGTTAAAAATATTCCAAGAGGCGAATAAAAAGAAAAAGAAAAATAGTGTGAATTTACGTTTATTTTGTTATAAATATCTTCATCATATACACATACGTAAACACTCAAGGCACTTAACATTATGGTCCCTCCAAAAATACACTTATAGTTATGACACAAACAGAACAATAAAAAAATAATGTACAAAACTGACACCTAAATATCTCGAAATTATACAAAAAAAATCATAATAACAAGCTAAGTAATTAGAGTACTCATAATAACACATAATTTACAATTCATTAGCTTAATAAGACGTCGACAATAAAAAAATTGCATCCATAAAATGACATACACATGGAACCGACTAGTGTTAGTAAAATCTCTGCCCAATACAACACTATAACATTTATAACATGCAGTATATAACACTTCGTGTTAAGGCTTTTAATACTAATACGTAAAATGCGTAGTAAAACATAATATGCAATATCGACGTGCACCCGACTTGTAGTGCCGAAGTGTATAAACATAATCACTTCCTTCATTCAGACGTGACACAACGCTTCGCCAATTTACACGTTCTGACTTTGCATCGCGCATTTATTTATACCTGACGTAGCTTGTATGTAGCCTTGATTTAAATAAACAATAAAGAAACAAATTAACAAATACCAATAATAATATCAGATCTATTCAGAACTACACAACCGTCGCAAATAAAATCTACATTATCTAATTTAGGGACGTTACATTTTATAAGCTCTTATTATTTACATTCAGTCATTAATATGCTATCTACTCAATATATTAATTTCATAGGCCCAAATTGATAATAATACAAATAATTTCGGGCACTTACGTTATTATGGCAACACTAGTGCGAAGACGCAAAATAAATCGTTACAAAATTGTACAAATCCATGGCTCAACATTTAGTTTTAAATTGGAAAACATTGTTTTATAACATTCGATTTTTATATTAACCTTTATTTATCTTGATGTGTTTCTTATCACGGAAATATTGCACTCGGAGAAAGCATTTCGCCATGGGTAAGGAAAGACTGCAGTGTCCGCCATATTTTAATGGTAGAAAATGTTAAAAATGGTAGACGTCAGTCTTCGTGTTAATATCACGTTACAATTTATCAAACCACCGGGAGATGAAGAGCGACAAAACAAAGTGGAACTCCTCGCTTAACTCATTTGCACATAGTTAATAGGGAATTGTCCTTTAGCGTTGTTACAATCGCCAAAATACCACTCTTCGTTTATTTTGTATCTTACTTGTATGGTGTCTCCTGTCCTGAAGCCTAAATCACCGGGCTGTTGTGGCTCAAAGTCGTACATGGCGACTGCAGTGCCGATCAGGGGCTGAGGTGGCATTGGCTCGTTCGGCAAGGGAATTTTAATCTCTACATAGTTGGAAGGGAACAAACCCTGAGCGCCGTTCCTCAAACTCCCGAACAGCCATTCGTCGTCTACCCGCCTTATCAGCTTAATCTTCGAGTTTGCCTGTAATTAAAAAGGTTAATGTATTTAGAAGGCAATCAAGTGCGGAAGGTAGCAACGGTTGTCGTTTCTTTCACAGTATCAAATACGAATTATTCAAGTGCAAAGGAACATTCATATTAATCATTAACATTCGAAGTGAAAAAGGAGACAGGCTTTTGTATTCAAATACAATTTATTCAAACCCTTAAATAACAATATGAACAATATGAAAGACAACGTCATGAATAACGAAGCTGCCAAAATCCTGTTAATAATCGATACGTTATAAAAACAATTTCTATGTACCTTTACACTATTTTTTTTATGATAAATCTAGAACCTAGTTTCGAACTAAGACTTTATAATGTAGCTAAAATAAAAAATCTACGGATGGCAAGAATAATTCAATACAGAAGAGGTAGGTATGTAAAAACCAAGATTCAAGATATTTTTCAGGGACTATTACGACAGTGAGTACACAACAAACACTAAGACAATTCGAGAAAAGCATCAAATACGACAGAAATATATATTTTTATTGCAAGTAGATTTTCCAGTTCAAATTAAGCTTACCACACATAACACCCGAACTAAAATTCAAGACAACAAAGTTCTTTATCATTTAAGTCAAAAAAAAACAATCGCCACATGTACCTATGACCCATTTACCAACCATTTAGTTTTTGAACCTTGTACTGAAAGGGGAGAAGATCTCAATTCGCCTGTAACTTTTTATCTCTTCGTTAGCTTTGATATAGACGTATAGAAGTTGGTTAAGTATATGTTTAAAAAAAACCTCTTTGTTAAACCTTGTTGACTTTTAATACTGATATTTGAAGAGGTGTTACACGTCTAAAACCCAGGTGTTTTGGTTTTCCCAAACTACTAACTTTCGCATGCTCTGATAATTTGATTGTAATAAAAATTAAAAAAATATGTTATATGTTTTAGATTTCTACTAGCTGATCCGGCGAACTCCACAGCAGTCAATGAATGTACAGATTGTTTATTCTATAAATATCATAAAATATTTTAACACTTTTATCTTATACCGGAAGAAGACAAATCGACAAACATATAACTTGTTAAAATTGGTCCAGCCGTTCTTGACTTAAAACGTTGTAACAAACACGACTTTGTTTTACACATATAGATTTGCGCCAGACTAAATATTGAAAGCTAAAATTTATACACATTCTTGTAAATAACAAATTAATTAACAATAATTATTTTTGAGGGTTTTAACGCCGGACGGTAAACTTTCTGTTTAGTTATCTAAGACTGTATTTAAAGGTCATCATAATAAAAAACAGTATTAATACTATGATTTTTAAATAAATAAAAAAATAGGCATGCGATTGATGACGTTAAATGTGAAGAATAGTCTTTCGTTTACTATAAGCCGCGAATGCGCAACATTTACAGATAATTATATAATTCGTATTTTATTCATATATGTATTTATTTGGTGTACACCTCAACATAAACCATATAAAAACACAACAAAATTATTTTAAAAATACCATGCTTGCTTATCAAGATATTTTTTTTCAATAATCTTTAGAAAAACCGGCAAATGCAATTTTCACTCGACCCGTACCACCACTGTACCAAATTTAACGCCACATACTTGTTTTATTATGTATTTATTGCGTAAAAATGAAAACCATCGACAAGCAGACACAGGCGGAGGCTTGGTAAAAAAAAACGGTTACAAAAATTGCCAGTGATAATCTTTATTCCTGATTTGAACCGGAAATGCAAACCCGTACATTAACCGTATCGTGCCCAGATCCGAGGAGAACCACTATTTCTATAATAGTATCATTTATTCGTAGATAAAGGACCTATAAAAAACCTTAATCTCTTCGAGTAATTATTTTAACCTTTTTATAAAGTAGATATATACAATGTGCGTACTTTAAACAGTTTTAAGAGTTAGAAACTTAAATTCTCTGTATGTATGTACTATTCTTTCCCACAAGAATAATATTTATTTATGTGTATTGCTTCTCATAGTCCTGTATTATTTTTTTGTTCTCTATTTTTAATAGCTTTTAATGTTTTAAATTAATAGGATTCGATTGGTAGATTCCACTTGAATTATATTATTTCGGGCAAGTATTAAAGATTTGATTGATTAAGAGAATTGATTGAAAGATTTGATTGATAAAGATTGATTAAGAATACCAAGCATCACCTTTATTTATCCAATGGGTGCGATAAGATACAACCAAAGAGACCAAACATTCATTTCTATTGGAGGATACAATAGCCCTAAATAGAAATGAAAAATTTAAAACAAATCCTCCATTTCCATCCAGTATCATCCCATCTGTGAACCGTGCTATAAGCCCAGCTCAAACCTATCTAAGCAGAGCCCAATGTCTTCCAGTAGACCATTAAAAATGGTCGATGTTAACGACAATATGAAAAGTCACGGTGTATTATAATTTGCGCTTGTATATCTAAGGTTAAGTATATATACTTCCTTCCAAAATAACAATAATTCCTCTAGCTCAGACATTGTTTACAAAAATATTACCAATATTTACACACTCAGACGAACTACATAAAATGACTCATTAAAACATCAATTTAGATAAGAGGTTATCTAACTGTAGTCATATCTCTTTGTTTACAAACTAGTGCAAAAATGCCGAAGATTTTGTCACATTTCAACAGCATGTTATACGCATATTACGTTCAATTTTATAGATTTCCGATAATATTATACGCAATATGTTTTTGACCTTATTTGTAAACTTAATATATCTATCTATACTATCGAGTGTATTAGCTGCGTATTTAATTGAATAGTTGCGATTAAGAATATTAGCTATACTGTCGTATACAAACACTACACAGGTGTTCCGTAAATATCTAGAATTCATGAGGCTTCACCAACTGCTGATGTAAGTCTACTTATTTAATAAAGTATACGAATATGTTGCGAACTGACTAAAGGAAAACAGTTACTAGAGGAAGTGGACAATTAAATTAACCAATTAGTTTTAGAATTTATAGGCATTTTATATGAGGTAAATAACAGGAATAATAAATTGACATAACTTTCTCTCTCACACACATACACACACATATTTCTAAATAGAAACATAGTTACTGTAGAATAAATAACACTCAGACCCAAAAATGACCATGCTAATCACACAATTATTTATCGTGAGTGACATCGAACCTAAATCTTTTAAACCATCAGGATAATCTCAAAGATATAAAGCTTTTACTTGAAGCTGTCCACCCCATCATACAACATAAACTTAAAACATAAAAAGTTGAATGAACTGTAATTATGTGCTTCTTTCACATGAAAATGGACATCAAATCGTCTGCCACAATACATGGAAGTGATAACGGGTTCCTGTTATATCGCACTGATAATACAGAAACAATGAATGCAAAATATATTATCTATAAAATTGCCAATACGCGTCACGGTTAAAACCAACAATATATGATTAACAAAAACAGACATGTGTTGTTTACGCCCCAAACAATTACAGTCCTTTTAAGTAAAATTTAAAGAGCCAACTACACAAGCACTGGATTGAGTAACCATACACCAAAAATGGCTTACATCATTTTGAAAAAGAGCTGATACGCATACGCTGGGCCAGTATTAACCAAATATTAACACCGCAGGGAAACTGGCTTCCAAATTAAAAAAAACCGCATCGGAATCGGTCTATCCATTTGAGATATGATGCCATGGACAGGCACACACACAGACAGATATCAACGTCAAACTTATATCATCCCTCTTTTTGCGTAGGGAGTTAAAAATAAAGCTTGGTCTCTGTGACAGATGGCTACGAAACCGACGAAGTAACTTTGAACAAGGGTTTTTATTTTTTATCTAATACTTATACAGGATCGGACCGGCTCGACCAGGGCGGTAATACCCTCGCACAGAAAATTAACGTAAAATGTCGTGTTTCGTTGACGAGTGCAAGACCGAAAGCATACATAAAAAAAATATAAATTCGAAAATAACTCTGTCTTTTAAGCTTTCACGTCTAAACCGATGAACCAATTTGGCTGGATACTAGGAGAAAGACACAGGCTTCATTTTGTCGCGATAACCGACAATATAATAAACTACAAGAGGGCGGGGCCGCAGCAGAAGCAAGTCATCAATATTTTTATACTTTACGTCCATTTATCACAAATAAGTTCAATTACAAATACAAAAATTCACAGCTAGCTATTATGTACCTCGTATCGAGGATGAAACCAAGTGGCGTGCAATTAGAGAGGCCTATGTCGAGCAGTAGACTGCGATAGGCTGATGATGATGATGATGATGATGAAGTACCTCGTAAGTTCTAATATGACACTAGTTAAGGACTTATAAGGGTTAAGGACTATAATTCCCAGTACGTGAAACGAATGCGACGCAATCGACGTGCGTCTTGTATTTGCTTACGACAACACATATATATTCAGTACCTACACCATTGTTGTGCACAATATGGAGCAGCAAAACTAGCTACACAAATCATCTAAACTCATTTAAGTATGTATTAGGTATAATTCATGCCATTTGTTCAAATTAGTGCGACCGCAGCATTTCAAGTTTTACAAAGTAAATAGAAGATGATAATTATTACACAATGTTTAAAATCATAATAATTAACATTATTTATGACCAAGTAATGTATTATTTTCGTACAGTTACCAAGAATATTGGTGTCACGTTATAAAAGTGGGACGCTGCAATAACCGATAGTGCTAATAAAGCTAGATGAAGTTTAATTTGTACATTTATACGGGGAGCAAATTACGCAGCACAACACCGCTGCAAGCAGAAGGAAAAGTTGAAACAACCTTTACCAACCCGTTTGCCTAGCGTACTATTTTAGGTAAAAACCTTTGTCACTCACTTTTGTGTTTGATTTTAATTTGTTTATTTTTTATTTTATTATTTAATAATAGGATAACAAACTACGTCGAACAAAAGCGATTCAAAGAGAAGAAAAACTTGAAACAAGCCCCTTTTTTACGTGTGGAAACCCCTCGGGCCTTCACCCCGGTGTTTGCAGCTAGGCGGTGTGTCGGAATCGAACCTACTAAAACCACACGGTGTGCCACTCTGCGCCTGAGACGGGAGGGATCCGGGAACCGCTTTATTACCACATCCAGACCCCTACACCGACCCGCGTACCCAGTGTGATACAGAAAGCCAGTGCCTTCTTTCTAAGAAGAGGAATACATCCAATTTTGGATACTTAATTATGGTGATAATGATGATGATGAAGTGAGCTAATTTTTGGATCTAGATCTGTGTTATATTAAGGAACTCAATCATAATGCACACTAATTAGAAGAGAGCCTAATGTGTCTGAGGGGAATGGTTACTGTTTAATGTTTATATAATAGGATTATACTATTTACATCAGGAAATTATTCGCTATTTACCACTTTCCCTTTAGCGTGTTATCTAAAACAATTTGCTTTTGTTGGCCTTTTATTGCAACGCAAGTGGAGCAATAGAGTAACGCTATCAACATAATGAGAACAATTACGATGTGTTACTTTAAAATCCTCATAAATTCGTTTGATTATGAAAGTCATGATATCGACACTATAATAGATCACCTTAAAATATCGAACCTATAAAATACGCAAGTTTTATCATAGATAATCTCAAATAAAATTTAAACATACAATTTTAAACACAAATCTGTCTACTCTCTGCCCCTGCCCCTGCTGGACTTAGGCCTCTGGTTAGTAAGGAGTTTTTGGCCTACTATACCACGATAGCCAGAAGGGTTGGTTCAGGGTTTGTTTCAAATTTCCTTCGTCGTGCAGTGATGTTGCACTTCGTATTTCATTAGAGACTACTCCTTGTTTGTTAATATTTTATTGTTCATCATCTATATGTCTTCAAAAAAAAATTATAAAACTCTATTTAAAAACTTGTCAATAAAAATGAAAATGTTATGACATAGAACGAAAACTATGGCGAGTATGTTGAACTATTGCGCAATGATCGTCTTCAGAAAACGGAAAAAAACAACGCTTTAAATACCCACTTAAAATACATTCAGTACTAATATCACATCAACTTAACAGTCCATTACTGGATATATTTCTTATACTAAGTAATAAATACGAAAATGAGTTTCTTTGTTGATTAAGCTTTGATAGCTCGACTGATCGGCCGATCAAAACGGTATAAGACACTTTCATCCCGAAAACAAGTAGCGACAGTTTCAGCTATCCCTGAATCAACAAAACGCTTAATGTATTTTAGCAATTTGAAAAATACCACATAGTTTTAACAAATATAGCGCATTCAAGTGCCATTAAACGGTTTAATTTTATCAGCTACATATGAACTGGGTGATATTCTACAGGAAGAGGAAACCTTATATCGGAGTACGACCGTCAGCTGGCGAGATAAACAAGTATGCAATTAATTTGTTTCGCAATCTCTTCAAATCTGTTTAGCTTTAAATTAAATTGAAAAAACGTACCTACACATAAAATTATTCATATTAGTAATTGTTGTTTTCGTAAGTATATATTACGTAACCATCATTAGTTTTACCAAATGAAAACTAACAGCGCGGGTGTCGTTTTTTTATTAAACGACTTCAAAAAAGAAGGAGGTTCTCAATTCGACATATTTGTATATTTTTTAAGATCCTCAGAACTTTCCACTTTGTGAAAACTATTTTGATGATTATTTTTTTAAGTGGTAGCTGGTACTTCCCGTGCGGTTACATTCCAATTTGATCCAGTTCTTGAAGTTGTTTTTTTTTGTTACTTTTTTACTATACTACTAGCTGACCCGTGCAACTTTGTCTGCGCGTGATTTTAACTATCCTAGCTTAGGCACGCTAGCCAAAAACACATTTTAAAAATAAATTTGAAAATCTGTTAGATAGTTTAGTTTTCGTAAGCAACAACTGTCGACAACAAGAAACGAGAACTACCTATATATTTATAAAAGATATAACCATTAAGGATATAATCATGCGACAGTGTTTTTTTTTCAACCCCAATGTGTTTGTAAATCACAATGACCTTGAACCTCTCTAGGAATCCAATATTTGTGCAAATGCTATAAATAACGGATATTTTGGCCAAAAGCCATGCGAGGTAAAGACAACTAAATCCGCTAATGTTTTGTTTTTAAATGGGTAATCTTTCTAAATTTTCATCGAATGAAAGCAAATTTTACTAGCGAAGTAATACTCTCTTTTACAGGCTTATTTATTTGTAGGCAATCACAACCTGAGTAAAACAACAACAACAAGTAGTTGATCGCAAATCACCTACCGAGTACAATAGATAGCAGAAAAAACTGACTGACCGGATGAAGCCTGAGCTAGGTAAAGAATGGAACGGGCAAGTGACATACAGTGTCACGACGTAATATAATAAGTAGCTTGGAGCATCTTTATCCCTTTATTCATAATCGTAATATTTAACTTTAAAAGGTTCTGTGTTATTTTCAACTTTAAACTTACAACCTTATAGTTGAAAATAATACAGAACCGTAGCTCAAAGTTAAGTAAAGTTTATGAATTAGTAACAAAACGGTTTGTTTTTCTACTTACCGAAAAGCATAAGTCGTCTGGATGATCTGTTGAGTAGTCAAACAGAGCTATCGCGTACGGCTCTTCATCACCATGGTCGAAGTTTGCAGCCAAGTCAGGAATGTCCGTTGGCCAGACACTTATCACATCCTCATCGATATCAGCAGGAGGCGGAGGTGGAGGAATGGTCGGCATAGGCGGAGACGGTTCTCTGTCCGGAGACAGTTCTCTGTCTGGAGAACTCTCAGGATCATCCCAACTGAACGGTTTAGATTCCTGTCACAAATGAGACACTCTTTGGTAATCTGGTCAAAAAATATTGCTATATGGCAACGCGTAAGATAACTACTAACGTTTTCAACACAAATTTTAACAGTTTTTGGCATAAAATACGGCATTACAATTGTTGAAGGTAACTCCTACAATAAATTTTAAAATACACATTAATTTACTGCGCTACACAGCAATTTATTTATATACGTAGAAACGAAACACTAACTTAAGCAGCCATATTTGGGTGATAACGATCTGCCTATTTGCTATTCAAGTTATATCAAATTAAACGTCATCACGATGTCACTCGGTTTATTCCGCATGAATGTTGATTTTTACAATTTTTTTATTTAGTATCAACTGTCTGTAATCAAATCATGCAAGTTAAATTTGATTCACTTCCCGAAATGTCCCTTTAGTTCTAAAGACAATGCAATTATACATAATCGGTATTGTTATTCATTCAAAAGTGCCGCCGTAACAAAATGGCGGCATATTTCTGAACAACGCATCCAATATGGGTATCAAATGCAAGGGCTTAAAGTTATTTTTTTTATTACCAAGTTATAAAAGCCTGTTTTTAAAAAAAATTGTTTACACAATTAAGTCCCAATTAAGTCTGTTCTGTTCTGGAAGATTTATGTACAGTTTTCTGGATATTTCATGTTTTGTTTGGACATTCATAAAAGTAATTTCAAGCATCGTATTTTAGTGTAATCCTTGCTTTCAGCAAGGAATACAGTGAAATACAAGAATAAAGGTCTCCATTTCTTTGTTGTAATGCTGTGTTAACCGAGTACAGTCAGAGGCATACATAAGCATGGGATACTTTACGCAAATACCTAACACGAGTGTTCCTGAAAGAGACGACAATTTACGCGAGGGAAGTTGGTGGGAGCAGCTTGTAAGGCTGACTTACTTTCATTAAACTGTCTGTCAGAGTTTAACCTACTTCAGTGGCAGTAATTTCGTTGTGTGATCAACAATTTAAGCAAAAAAATAAGAGTAAGTTGGTAGGAATATATTCTTGATTAAGCACACTCGGGTAAATATAAAATGCCAACGACGTTAACTAAAAGTAATTTGTATGATAGACATTAAATTTCCGTTTACGGATGCTTTAAATGTTCATGACATCCGGAACCGGCGGCTTAACGTGCTCTCCGAGGCACGGGCATTAAACACCGCCAAACTTCCATCCGGATTATATGTTTCATGTTGGTTGTTGCTGTTATTTTGAACTTCTTGTAAGACAAGACAAAAACTAAACAAAACTCCAGCAACACTTGGCCAGATCCGGGAATTGAATCCTCTTGATAGCCAGTCAATAAGGATCAAGCCTATTCCCCTAAAACGCATACAGACATTATAACTGAAGGATATATATCATAATATACATAATATTTATCTATTGTTTTATGATTGCGGTTTAAGAATTAAATATTATTCATATTCTCTGCAACGGTTTAACGAAAACTCACAATTAAACAAAGAGCTCACGGATATTCGTGATAATTATCGCGCAAATTTTAAAGCACCTTAATTAATGGTACGGTCATGAACACAAATAGCTCCGCAATGTTTACGCGTATCAAATTCATCTATTTTTATGCAAAACTACTAACAAAGTTTACATTTTTAATTTTTCTAAACCTCACTAACTGAATCTCTGTTCTGACAAATAACACATATGTTGCTTAAAGAACGGATGTTCGTAAACCGGATGTGGCGGATGTGTGGGTTACTGATAATACTCGTATTGGATCTATGTTTTAAAGGTGTAAATCAAGAGCATAGTAATTTTATTAATAGTAGGGTAGAAACCATTCAAATCGAATGATTTGGTTACGTTTTGAATGGTTTACGAACATCCGTTCTTTAAGCAACATATGTGTTATTTGTCAGAACAGAGATTCAGTTTCAGTTCAAATGATATCTTTAATTAGATATATCAATATATATCTAATTAAAGATATCATTTTGGTAATACATTACAAGGGCTAATGAAAAATCATTCAGTTAGCAATCAATTATAAGCTCTCAAGGGCGACAAAAATTACGCAAGTTGCTAATCTCACAGTCTATATATAATATATATACACATACAAATAACCGATAGTCACAGTACTGACACATTACATTTTGAGTTAGCACTTCTAGAAAAAATCTAAAGAAATTCTTGATCAACCAAGCCTGAAGTATGTTACGTATGTTTGTACCTACCTACCATAGAATTTATTTTTCGAAATCTAAAAGCATCATGCGCAAAGAGCATTAAGAATGTAAAAAACAGTTTCAAATATTTTCATAATAGAAACTCATAAAAATACTTACAAAGCTATCACCAAATCCGTTGGATACTTTTTGTATAGGTGTGGTAGTATTCACTGTCATCATTGTCACTGGTAAACCGCCCTTAATTGTATTCTTTAGTAATGCTGCATTATCTGGAGGCTTCGGTCGTGATGGTTTAGCTCTTATTATTGTGGGTCCTTTGAGTAAAGTAACAGGCTGGCTCAAGTTTCTTGGAACTTCATACAAATCTCTGTTAAAAGTCGGCTTCTTCATTATTGCAGGTTTATTGACAACTGGTTGAGGTGAAAATGGATCTAACACAGTAAAATCATCAAGAGTGTCCTCTCTATTAACAGACCTCTTAGAATTTACAAACAGATCAAAGTCATCTTCAAAACCACTTTCTGCTTGAGAAGCATTGCCTCCGTTGTGAGTATTGTGGTGATTGGTTGAAGTTGTAGCGTCAGAACCAAAACTGTCCACACTAAGTCCATCACTGCTAGACCGTGTTGTGAAGGTAGGCGAACTGGGGGGTGAGGAGAGATCTATCAGAGCACCAGTCTGCACATTCTTTGGCTCACATTTAGGAAACATTTTTTGACTGTCTATATCACAACTGAAATCTGATGTTACATTTTGTTGTACATTATTCACAAATTGGTTGTTCACTGGAGTTTTTGATTTTCTAGACAAGAGTGAAGAAAGCACAGTTGGTTTTCTAACAAAGTGAGAAGGCTTAGCTGGCACATCCAAGTGTTTCATGCTAACCTTAGGCGGTGGAGGACGAGGTGGTGGTTTCTTCTTTTGTGTATAATGTGGGGAAGGTTCAAATACATCAGCACCAAAGGGATCATCATCCCAATTAGTGACTGGCGAATACCTGTTGACACCTATGGAAGGAATAGATGGAGCTGGTCTTGTTGGACCTTTCATATCTGTAAACAAAAAAAACTAGTTAATTATCTTTATTGGTTAGTTATTATTAATATTAGGGAACACTTTCTCCATGTCAAATATGTTACAGAATCTCTACTGAAACACATGACTTTTCAATACACTTGTATATTTAACCTTGACTCATAGATATGATAAGAGATATTAGCCGATAATTTGCTATAAGGAAATTTTATTAGAGATAAACACAAAATGTCTGACTTTGATTTATATACAATATTTCTGTTAAAAAATTTACAACAGAAATATTGCTATTTCTCTATGTGGTACCTATTTAATAAGTTACAAACTAAACAACTAAACTAAGGTCTCTAATATTATTGGTAATACCATTATTATTGACTTTTAACCTTGGCAGGCCAATACTAGACACTTTGTTATTCTATTTCATAATCATAATCACTTGTATCATGAATATTAAATTATTGAAGGTTGGTTTGCAAACTATATTACTCAATACCAACTATTTATGAATATTTAAAATTCAGTTCAAATAATATATTATATTTTCCTGTATAAGAAGAACAAACCACATAAAGCTTATTTGTTCATAATGGCTTTAAAAAGAATTGGATACTATGACTCATACAATTCAAGTCACTAACTCTTTGACAGATAAACCATCACAAAAAATTGAGATAAAGAACTTACTAGAATATCTCATTAGAATCCACTTCACAATTTAATCACCATCACTATGCTAACAATCAACTAAACGTTTACCATATTGCTAAATTAAAACTAACAACTGCAATGTTTCGTTAGTTGCGAGTTCAATGAGATGAGGACAAAGATCGTCGAGAACTGCGCATCGATCGGATCACAACTGTGCAACTGAATTACCGCGTAACTGGTGTTATTCAAGTTCGCGATAAAATATAATGATACTGAAATCCACCCACTAAACAATGATGCACACTACTCCACCGTAGTAACAACTCTGAACTCTGTATCGCGTGGTGCCTGGTACGGGACAGAGCGGCCTTGATAAAGTTCGACGTAATCGTGTTGAAGTATTAATTATTCAATACACCCCAGTGCTATAATTAGTGATACTCCCTAACATAAAACTACATTAATTATTGCTTAATACACACCTTTAAACAAGTCCATAATGTCCAATACTGCAATGCAGTGATAGAACAACAGTTTTGACGTCAAATCGGACACAAGACAATAACAACTTACAAATTCATTTTTTTTAGCACGAGTGGTTTTGTTTAAGTAAAACAGTTTCTTCACTACATACTATGATTTGTGATCGTTTTTATCCAATTTTATGGTCTCAACTGCCCTACGAAAAAGAAAATATAGCCCACTATTAATTGTCCCTCATTATTTACGTTAACTTTTTGACATGAAGCTATTCCGCTGTCGTTTTTCTAAGCCAGCTGTCGTTATTAACTGTCACAGTTGACGTTAAAAAATCTATCTAGAAAATGATTTTTTTTNAACTCTTAAGCCAGCCTTCACACTTCAAAATTTTGTCGTTGATGTTTTTTCTCAGTGCAGAGTTCCGTACTTCGATTCAGGTGTTGTTGACCGCAAAATTATTATTGATATCTGCTATTACAGTTCTTCTTCACATCCGAAATTACTTAACGACTCTTTTACGCCAGAAAAATTAAATATTTTATTTTATTTAGTGACAAAAACCAATTCACTCCTAGAAAATGATAATCAAAAAGGGAAATGTTGACTCAACTAAAATCATTAAAAACCGTAATGATGTATAAGTCACATACCAATATTTTTAGTTTTTTTTTTTTTTTTAAATATTTATTTTCTACGTAATGACCACTGCAGAACGGAGACCTCATATAAGGAGCGTCAACCAAGATTAGAATACCGAATATACCAATGAAATTTTAATTTTGCTACTTTTTCTACTAATTATAGTAAACTAGTCTTTGCCCGCAACTCTTCTTTCCCGACTTTTCCTACAAACATGCAACGTAGCATATTCATGGTCACGCAAACTACTACTAATATATAGTATTTGGTATTTTGCTAGTTAAATTTGTAGATAACTAAAGAGTGTGAATTAAAAACAAAAAAAAAATGTTTTTTTAGTAGGCACTTCTGTTTTTAAGTTAAAAAATACGGTGAATTGGATTTGTTTTTCAATTCACAAATGTCTAACTGACGTTTGTCAAATGTTAAGTTAAAATCAATTGGTGAAAAACTGGAAGCCTTAGTTATAATATAGTAATTTTTAGATTCAGAGGCCTTAAAATTTATATTTTGGGGATATGTATTTAAACTAAAATATACCTGTTTATTCTATTATGATGGCTGATGATATATTGCTACTTCCGCTCGATATCTTAGTATATATTTTCAGAAAATTAAATACTTCGGATCTTCGAAATGTAATGTTAACTTGTAAAACATTGAGAGATGTTATTAAAAACGACAGTAGGATCTGGAGATCATTCTGTCGAAATTCAGTTATTTTTCGAGATCTTGAAGGGAACAGGTACACTAAAATGAAACGCCTACAGTATAGTCAGTATTTAAGAACTCAAGATATAATAGTAGACAAATTTCAGGTGGTATAATGCATTTTCCTGGTATAATCGGTGCAGAATATCACGTAACTGGCAAAACGGTTGCTACAAAAGCAAGGTACCTATTAATAATTTTGAACTTAAAATTAATCATCTATGTTCTCCACTAAATGTCTGTAGTGTTAATAAAGTTTTGTTTCACAGGAACTCATTCGTCATTACACAAACTATATGCCATGGTTGACATTTTACAATTCCGAGGTCTTACTACTCACTATAGGCTCTGAACTAGTGTGTCATCAGACTGATAATAAAGGAGTACCAATTTGTAATAAGCGTCTATGGAAAATTGATGTGCCCAAAGTATTGCGACAAGATGTGAGGACTAATGATATATCTAGATTTGTTTTGAAAAACAATCTGCTAGTCTGTGGAAATAGGTTTGTTTATAAGTTTTAATTATGGAAACTTGTAAATAGGGAGAGGCCTATCACAAATAATAGACTGCAATATTAAGAGTAGTGGATGAAGATGATTGTTAGTGTTGTACTCAATACTGCTCCAGTCTCTTAAGTAACTTGACTGATGAACATTAAATATTTTTTTTTAATATTTTTTTACTTGTAAGAGAAGTAGTTCTTAGTGTTATTACTACTACTAGAACTAGCTAACTAACTTTGTTTTTTTTAAATAAAAAATATAAAGTGTTAAATAATAAGCAAGAAATAAGTTGTTGCTTAACTATTTTAAAAATGTTTAAATACTAGATATTTTACTTTAAATTTGTATTTTTTTATTGACCTTAAATTGGTTGTCTGTTTCATCATCATGAACAGCCTTTAACAGTCCTTAGCCATAGACCTCTCCTTACCAAGGAGGTTTACATTTATATCTAGTCCATTCGTTTAGATACTGTCAGTGCACCTGCACACAATTGTGATTATATGAATATATTAAGTCATGCGACAGTGTAAACTGACAAATCATACTTGCTTGTGGGTGTACACCGCAGGCGGGCCCTTTGATTTTGTGGCATCTTGCAGTAAGTGTGGCGCAGTCAAGGTGACTGTATCTAAGCAAATGGACTATACATATAATTTTTTTATTTAAGAGATGGATGTGTTGCTGTATATAGACTGAATAGTATACATAAGAGACCTAAGTTGGAATGTCATATAAAAGACTGCCATGATGATGGGCTAGCAGAAGTTTCAGCTGTCGAAGTAATTGATAGTAGAGACCAATTATCAATTGTGAGTGGGTCAAGTGGTACTACAAATTTACTGCTATGTACATTGAGGACAGAGGACGATACTAGATCCACACCAAATAACGATCAGAGTAAGTGAATTAGTAAAAAAAAAATACTAAAAATAAGACTATAACTAGTATTGGTCATACTTACAATCTTAAATGTCTTCATTCTAATTTACGTCACACTTTTTAAGTTGTATATTGGGTATATACCATAGAAAATATGAAACAATTTTGATATGATAAGCATAAAATTTTTAAAAAAGATGTGATACTAACTAGAATGACATGTATATATCCTGCAAATGACTGCATGGCTGATGTAGTAGTGGTTTGATTTTTCGATACCCACATTCCATGTCGGTGACTGATGCCCTGTGTGGTGGAAAGGGTTTTATGTCCCTCCAACATAAAGGCAGGATCCTCCGACCAGGCGAGGTGATCACGCCTGGCGGGCGACTGCCCAGCGGTTGATGTTGGGAAGTTTGTATATATGTTAATCGGCGCGAGAACTTCTATTGCGCGTTGCAAGATTGGTAGCTTCTTCGTACACTGCGTTACTCCGTAGTTCAGTGTATTTTCGACAGATGTCGTTGTCATATGTTTATGTAGCCGCTGTATGTGGCCGTCGCCACACCCTGCAATACCATACCTAGTTACATTCTTAATAAATGAGTTCTATTCTTTTATACTGAATGAATAATACGGTTTTGTGTTAGGGTTCGATAGATTTGAGAAATAAACCTTCTGGCGTGTAAAAGAAACTTTATTAACAACACTCTTAAAATCACAATATTGCTCCGAATAACGAATCTTAATTGCCGCCGAGGTCGCTAGGTTAATCACTCGTATCACATCCTATATATACATAGCACTGTAGCTCAAACTGAACTGAACTGCGGCCCGCTATACATTCTATTTATATCCATTATGGTGGAAGCAACCGCGCAAAAATCAATTGATATTTTAAGCTATGTATATTATTGTAAGGTGCCTTATTCGGTGCCTCAGGAGATCGACGAGAACTTTCGGTGTGTAGATGTCCTGACTGTTCGCGAATAATTTTTCTTCGTAACAACACGTCCTTTGCGATAATTACCTGACATCTTTAAGGGTGGCTCACTATAACCTTTTTCATAGTAAACCAATTTGTTTACGATGTTATAACATCACTCTACGAGCAATACAAGACAGACGAGGTTGCGTGGGTCGGCTAGTGTATAGATAATTTTTCAAGTCATACTGTCCTTTGCAGTTTGTTCTTTTAGTCTCTTACGACACCCATGGGTTGAACAAGGGTCGTGAAACTCTGTATTGTTAATCTATCACATGGACATAAGAATTAACAAAGTATTAAAGGAAAAACTGATATTTATTTGAAAGAAGAAAGAAGAGTGAAGTGAAGTTGAAAGAGTGAGTGAGTCACACAATGTTTATGGAGAGTTGCGCCTGCATTGTTTGCAAGTAATAAAATAATTTGTTTGTGTCTAAACACTAAAACATGAATAACAATAAGTAACGTTCAGTAATAACGTTTCTGAAAAATGTTCTTAAAGGAATATTTTTAGACATTTAACATATTTAAAAGTACTTTACCAAATCGCTTAGTGGGTTGCCGAGTTAAAAAAATATAGATTAAGCTGTGAATAATCGAGTCTGGGCAACTTTCAACCTCCATTTTGGAAAAAAATACAAAAAAGTCCATTAAAAAATTTAGCTGACTGAGATTCTAAAAAAAAATTAATGTGTACAGATAGCTATTGGAATTGCTTAGCCATAGGTTATATTCAAAGTACTTGGTCCTATTAAATATGCCAAACGCTGTTGTATGACGTACATCAGGTACGTAGGTGCTTGGTATAGGTAGGTCGGGAGGGAGGTTCCTTGTTACTTGGTAAGGTCGAGAACCTTGCCAAGTAACAAAGAAGAGTATGTCCGGCGACGCAGATGATTAGCTTTTGTCTGAAACTGGTCTAGCTATTAATCTTTGAACCGTAGTCAGATTAGTAGTGAAACTCCGATGACGATAGAATGTATTCGTTAAAAAAATCTTAAAAAAATACAAAATAAGACGTACAGACAACGGTGGTTGTAGCAAGTGAGTTCTAAATTATAAAATTGTCCTGCTCATTTCGCCGAACTTGTCATTTTGTGAGTAAGCTTAAAATTGCAGTATAAACAATGACGGTCATAAAAAATAACGGAAGCGATCGAATTTCGAATTGACTTACGGCTTCAATAGTTCTGTCGCAGTTTGCTGACGTCGGGGTTGGACATGCGCGTGATTCATGTTTCATTCTGTGGTTTCATGTGTGTAGCGAGTAAAAAAACTGGGCGTCTTGTTTTTTTCACGATAACGATCCAGTTCATTACTAGCATTGACCACCCTCCACTTATTGTAGTGATTTTCACTTGTAAAATAAAGCAGGAGTAACAGCAGCAAGCTGCTGCAGATTACTTACAGGTCTTCAGAAAATATTTTTGAGAAGGTACGAGCAAGAAACTTACAGAAGCGGTTTTAAATAAAAAGAATACTTTTTTATAATGTTTTTATACTCTCGTAATTTCAAAAACTTTTTGGTTCACCTCGCATACGCTGGCTGGTTGGCTGGTTTTAGGTAAAGAAACAACAGACAATTTAACTAGTCATATCTTTGGTCCGGTATTTGTAATGTTTTGAAAAAATAATTTGCATCAATATAGGTATGTCACTTTATGTCCGTCTGCGGCGAAGCCAAAAGGAAATTTAATTTTTTGGGCAGTCTATATACTGGGTGATTAAGACAATACGAAATTAATTTGTATTAGACCTACCTACACATATTACAAGTCCACCTACAAAATTTCAATAAAATTGGTTGAGTAGTTTAGCCGCAAGACACTTTTTCCGTTTTTGAAATTTATTACATGATGTTGTTGGGTTAACGACCGATGTTACACCCACCGTCGCGTCGTCTCGTTGCCTTTGAAGCAGCCGCCGCCATCGGCGTCGGTACTGTGTCGAGATCAAGAATGTTCTTTATCTTACCTACCAATTATCGGATTATGGTACAAACTATCCAGGAGATACGAGATCAATCATTGATTCCTAATAGAGTAGAGATAATGCCAGTTGTAAACTCGACACAAGATGACCAAATTTAAAACCTTGAGGTTTTCGTTTTGTTTTTGTGATTATTATGGTGGCTATGTGATTTAAAAAAACGTGAATACACAATATAACCTGTGCTATTTAGTTTATGTCGATAAAGTACGTATACTTTATTTACCTACGACCCGCGTCGTTCGGTGCTTTAGTAGGTAGGTACTTAGTTTTAAATTCTAAGATATTTAGTTTGTTTGATTTTTTTCATATCCTTTTTCTGATAAACAATGCCAAAGTAAACCAATACATTGAAATAACCCAAGGTTTCGTTAAATGTCGTATTGTCATATCCACCATTTATGTTGTTTGTACTTTCCACCGTCGCGTATCGTCTGAACTACTGATTCGATTTTAATGAATGAGCTTTCAATTGATTCGTAATCATGGCTCGGGTGTTATGAAATACATAAATTTAACTAAAAGTTTTTACATAACCGGTTCATAGTTTTTTTACTCTTTTTATTGTTAGTCACCATTTCATAATTTGTAAATAGAGTAACTACTTATAAAGTTTTGCTTTACAGATGTGATGTATATTCCTTTAGAAGACTGCATTGGCACCAAATGTTTATCTCTTAATAAAATGGCAGACCGTCTCGCTATTGGTCTTAAAGGAAACAGTCAACCTCTTTTGCTTGATGTTAATAAGTAAGGAATATATTTTTTTTAAGTAACCTTAATGACAAAATTAATTGCTTACATCAGACACCAGGATAGTACATGTAGTTTCAAAAATAGGTATTTGTCATTTCTTTTTTCAATGTTTTTATTGAAACGAATGATAATAACGTTACACTAGTATTTCTTTTCTAAATTATTTAGTTCTGTCATCTGTGCATGACTTAGAACTTATGCTCACAATAAGTACTCACTTTAGACAAAGTTAATAGCTGATTTAGCGTTATAAGTAGTGTTTAAGACAGAGAGATTTTAATGTTATTACAATAAGTAATAGGTTAGAGGAATAAACATGGAAAAATCCCTATTTACTGGCTTGAAATATTACGATAATATTACGAGTTGGATGTGAAAGGACCTCGATAAACTGTTTTATTTAAAAGTACATACTTCAATAATTTTATGTGTTTATCATTGTCTCTGGCTATATTAGTGTCTCTTTTGCTCAGATCTAGAACTTATTATGTGCTGCTCTTTGATGCTTTTGGTTTGACTCCTTATTTTCTAGTTAGTTAAACTTTTCAAGTTAAGCCTAATTTTTAAGTCTACATATGAATGTAGATACATTTTAATAATATTATGAAATTAAAAAAACATTTCAGTTAAATTAAAGAAATTAAGCGAAATTCTCTGTCTAGTATATGTATTTGAAAACATAAATTTTTAAACTAATTGCAGTACTCAGATGGTACTGACAGCAAAGGAAACAGTGAACCATAGACAATCAGTGCGTGACGTTCGGTGGCATGATGAAAATACGGTCGTATATGTAACACACTCTGGATTCCTTCAGCTAATGGATATAAGGAGTAATCAAGGGGTATTGGTATTTTATTAAGAAAATTTTACTCTACAGATCAGTTTGTTGTTACTAAGATCTTTGTTAAATTTTTCGTGTTTCGTTAATTTTCGTGTAAGAGCATATGTTCCTGGTGATGTGACCAGTGGGGATTTCCACATGAGAAAATAAAATGTTAAATTATTTGTAAAGGTTAATTTTTAAACTTACATTTATGACTTTCAATATTATGTTTTGTTATAAAATGTGTATGGTCCTGCATAAAGTTTAAATTAAATGTTTATATTACATGCAGGACCATACACATTTTTTGCTCATCCACCTTAGATAAATATATCGAATCTTACCTCTGTGGAACAAATAAAACCTAGCCTCTATTAAATTGCGAAGAAAGAATCTACCATATCATTGGTGGGTTCACATACACTGTTCCCGGCTAGGCTAGAATGGCCAGCATTATCTGAATACATAATAAATTTTATGGCGTATATGTTATAGAACCAAAAATGGGAACTAATAAACTGATAGAATTTTAAACTATTACATTTTAAATTCTCAAGAAAAGTAATGATTAGTACCTACTACATTCTAGGTGAGACCCTAAGGCCATAGGGAACGAACGAAACCGATCAGGATTAAACTTAATTAAAATAGTAGAATATGTACAAGTTAGTTTAATTCTAGAATGTATTGTAACAAGTTCCATCAAGTGCCGACAAATGAGACTATAAATTACATAAAACCTACTATTTTTCGGACCAAATATAAATATAATAATTAAACATTTGTAAATGCGAATAGCGTTACGGTCACGTTAATTCTTTTAATTCGTGTTAGGCTTGATACTAAATATATTATACTTTTATACATGATATTAATTCTTGTAATGTTATTATCACAGGTGTATAAAGCAAGAGATCCATTCCAATCAACATTATATTGTGTGAAAACGGATGGCGAAAATGCGATTTTAGTTGGTTCAGCTGAATATTCAAGATGCGTGTTATTCGATTCACGGAACTCAAGAAACCACGTGCAGGTAAAACTTAATCTAGTTTGTACGTTAGACTCTATGCAAATATTGTTACCTAAATGTCCTGCTTGGGATAGTGTCGTGCTTCGAATCGTTCACCTTGATTGATTATGATCGTGAATTGTCGCGATGTCTGGAGGCCCTATGCCATCGGTATGGACAGGCTGACTTAAATTGTAATTCTTTCTTCAATAAGCCAACCTGGATCCTACTTTGCTCGAAAAGTTTAATTTCATCATCATCAACAACCCATAATGTCCCACTGCTGGGCTCGGGTCTCTTCTTAGGAGAGAGTTAAGGCCATACGTCCCCACGCTGGCCAAGTGCGGGCTGGGAACTGGCAAGACTATGTTGTGGCTACGTAATCTTGCCGTTGGAAGTTTTTAAGCCGCCCAAAGGTTTAAACGCCCAAACTAAGCTTTACGACTGTTATCCTATGATAACAACCGGGAACGACTGCTTACCGTGACCTCCGAATCACGGAGACGCTCATGGTAACATGCCACCAGCGGTCACCTATCCAGGTACTGACCTCGCCGTCATTGCTTACCCTCGGCGATTATTTCTGATCACCGAGTGCAACTGGGCTATGAGCGCCTTGTTTATAGTTATATATATGTTTAATTTAACGGACTTAAAAAAGACACCTCTGTTGTTTGTTTCGGCGTTTTTTCCCAGAGTGAGTCTTGGGAAATATCGGCGCCTTCTAGCTGTATGTATATTCTGACGTATAAAAAGTCTGTAAACACTTACAGAAAAAAATATATCAATAATTTTTTCACAGTAAAAGACATTTAATTATAAGCAAGTTTTAAATTTTACATCTGCTGGATGTAAAATATTAAGTGTTGTGTTTGTTAATACCAATCCTTATAATATCTTTTCCAGATGTACTTCACTCAACGAAACTCATCGCCTGTGTACAGTTTGGATTTTGACTCAACCAAATTAATAACTGCCGTAGACCGAGGCGTTGCAGTCTTGAACTTCAACGTCGATTCCACATCTCAACCGTATAGAGACTACTCAAGCCATGTGTTTCAGTGACAGTGTATAAACACGGTGACGGACGCTATAATCGCTGCCACCGTTTTTCAAGTTGAACTGTTGAAGGCGTACCGTAGAGCCTGGTTGTAGATCACCTTAGGACCAAATGCAGTTGCAAATGTTTTTATTATAGAGGCATGCTCTATAGAGATAAATTAGGTGTTCCTAACTCGAGGGGGCGACGTTACTGGCGCTGGGAGGGGTCCGGATGCCGTAAGAAAGCGGTTCCCGGATCTCTCCCGTCTCAGGCGGAGAGTGGCACACCGTGTGGTTTTAGTCGGTTCGATTCCGATACACCGCCCCGCCGCAAACCCCGGTGGGGTGAAGGCCCGAGGGGGTTTAAACACGTAAAAAAAAATGTGTTCCTAACTCTCACCTGTAGTAAAAGAAACTAAAAAGTGGTACACCGACGACTACTACACGGGACTTGGACGCTACAGTAACTGCTATGACATAAACAATAAAAGTAAATCAAAATATAATGACACGAGTTCATTTTGTTGCTGAGCTCAAATATTGTGACCAAAGAGTAATAGTATATTATCTTAAAATAAAACTATATTATATATTATTGAAGAAGCCCAGTAGAGTGGGCATGTACAGTACAGGGATGTTGCGGATGTCGATTTTTTCACATTCGCAGATGTAAATACGGATGCGGATTTTCAAAGGCCCACATCCGCGGATACGGATGTTTAAAATCTTACATAAATATAGTAAATAAATGAATAAAGAATTAAAACAATTATAAAGTAATTATTAACATTTAGATTAATGAAAATTTATGTTAAGCATAATGCTACAATTTTTTTAACTTCACTTACTAATTTTCAAAGTAGTAAGTAAAGTAAAAAATAGCAGCATTATATTTAATAAAATATAATATAATTTCTCAATGAAGGCGGTTACGCAGCGGTCCGTAAATTGAAATCGCGCTACTAGATAACTTTTGGCTAGGAACACTGCCTGGCGGAGTGGCTAAAAATCATCGTGCTGTCAGTGATAATATCTTACAATTCCTCTTGATGAACACGCAACGAGGATTTTCGTCTACATTGACTCTTTTTTTGTGTGGTTAGAAAGTAATTCCCTTTTGAGTACAGCTTCAGTGCTACCATTTTCTGGTACTTATTGGCTCTCATCTTCACTTGAAGAATCTTACACCGTAGCAATGTCGTTTTGTAATCATAGCTTTCGAACAAAACTCGATTTCCTTGGTCCTCGTTGTTCCATATCCTTTTCCGTGAACACATCATACTTAGTATTCATTGTCATCATCAAAATGAACCACAGTCACCCGTGTAAAAGATTTGTGCAAGCGAGGATCTAAGTAGGTGGATAAATAAGGAATATTGTCATAAAAAAGAATAAATTAAATACAATAAAACCGTATTACTCGTATAAAATAATGTCATTTATCTGGCAATTTTGATTAGCTCGGCTCAGCTTATTGCTAAGCTAAGACTAATATGAAGATTTCCCAATACATAATTTTAACACACACGATATTGACTGTATTACAATAACACTAATAACAAAATGTACGATAAGTAATGTACAGTGAAAGCAAACAAAATGATTTATTAACAAGAAATAAATTATGCGCCACAACAAATGCGTCGGATCTTGTCATACATTTGTTCGCTCCTATTGTTCATTGCCACGTTCGAACGGCACACGCCACACGCCGGCCCCTCCCAATTTCTTTCGTGTTGCAACTGAATCAATCTTCTTTCTTTAAAAGTTATTGCGGATCGGGATGCGGATGCAGATGGCCAAATCTATGCCGAAGCTCCGCATTTACGGGTGGGGATGCGAATATTCGTAACATCCCTGGTACAGACCGTGTGAATCAAATGTGAACTGATTATATGTAATAAATAAATATTATTAGTAAATAAATATATTAATAATAAAAAAACTTATTACTAATAAGTAAATATTACTATTATTAGTATTAAATAGCTGCAATTTATTTTCTTGCGTTTCTTTTATAACGAGAGGGTTAGGTGTCAATACGCAAATTATATTTATATATAATAAATATACTTAATAGCTAGTAAGATGAATGTATAGTAATAGAGTTACTGAACCCTCCGAGTAAAACTGTTTGCAAGGCTAGAAATTCTTGTAGTGACGAGTTATAGCATGCTAAGTACACATGCATATGCATAAATAATAATAATGTGTTTTTACAAAATCAATTTCAAATTAAAATTACGAATTTTATTTTCTTTTTAATGCATATATCAATGGATTTGGATGTTTCCTACAAAATAATGTTATGTATGACTCAATATAACATTAAACTATGCCGAATTGTTTAGAACAATTTCAATTTGTTGTGTACAATTAAAAATCGTATGTATCGATTACTTAACATTTATGTCGCATGGATTTAGATGGTTTGACGATTTAATGTTATTTATGAGAAGTTCCTCGTGTAAGGACCGAGTGGGCTCAGACACATTTTTACTCGCACACCAGTGGTAGCTTTCTTCTCACCTATCAAGGAACTGTGCTAGCCAGAACTGCCTGTCATTGTACCTATTGTTACGAGCCGGGTATTAATTTAAATAAAAATAAAAATAGTCGGTTGATTTTTAAAGTAACAGAACATTTATGTTAGTGGCACTAGAAAATCACTTCGATGTTAATCCGCTGTATCTTGAAACAATTCTCGCTGGGACGGCTAACATGCTCCGCTTTTATAGGGCTATCGAAATATCTGGAATGATCTCTAGTATTCGATAAACCATTCTGGAACAAAAATATCTCTTAGAATCAGTAATCATCAGTTGTGCGCTACTGGATACTAGATGGCGCCGTCTTCCGAATCTCGAATCTTCTAGATTATACGAGACTCATTTAAATCTATGGTGCAACACTGCCCCCTTTAAAGATGTCTTACGTCCCGAGTATTTTTGGTCCCGTAGTATCGCGCCAATCGATCTTCATGAACTATCTTTGGGGCGCCTCTTGGGCACTTTTGTATCCAGTAGGTATAGATAGTTCTACTCAGCTGTGAGCACGGCGCTATGTTTGAATAAACCTTGTACATATACAGTGACTGTGTGTGCGTGACAAGAGGTACAGTGAAGTACAAAATACAAAGACAGTTATATCAAAAATAAGAAAGTACAACTTGGTGACAAACAGTAACTATTGTAAATTAGTTTAGATTATTTAGTTTTGAAGATTATTGTAACCTACTGCGCTGTTAGATTTTAATTATTCGAATAAAAAAAAACAACTTAATTTGATAAATGCATGTTTATTGAACTATAAATCTGTATAGCTATCAGAAGAATCAAATGATGAATTTTCGGATTCGCTGCTTTCACCAAGATTAATTATTAATTCAGATTCCATGTCAAAATGACGAAAGTAATCTTCTTTTTTTTTTACATGTCGACAAGTATAACACCACATCTCTTCACCAATTTGAGTTGAATTTTCACTTATTGGTTTCATTGTTTGATGTTATGTGAAGCAATAAATATTTTTAAATTCCCCACACTTGTTCTATGGGGTTTAGTTCAGGATGATATGGTGTTATGCAAAGAACTTTTATGCCATATAGCTGAAATATGTCATCAATCTTATAAGAAATATGTTTTTTTTGGTTTTATCAAATCATATATTTCTATTTTATTCATATGTGCATTATAAGCAATACATAACAAATAAGAGCCACTTTAGTGCAGCGTGGACAGTTCGGAGGTGGAATTTACGTCCAAGCAAATATTTGTTGAAATGTTGCAGTGTCTTCACTACGGCCAGTAGCTCCCTTCTTGTAGTTCTTTTCCAGTTTCGACAAAGATTTACTGAAATATGCAATAACAACCTCTTGGTCGCCTTTCCGCTAGGATAACACTGACAAGCCTAGTATCACTCGCATCTGTGTCAACTAAGAATTCATTTTCGGTATCTGGACACCCCAAGATAGGTGTGTTGCATAGACGTCTTTTTAGCTCTTGAAATGCAATGTCTCAACTTCCATCCCAGCAGAAATCTCTTTTCTTTTCAGTAAGTTTATGAAGAGGTTTGGCAATATCCACTAAGTTTTCCACAGATCGCGGATGCTCCTAGCTATAAGTCCAAAAATGCTCTTAATTGGGTCTTATCTCTTGGAACGGGCCAGTCCTTGAGGTCAGCGGTCTTTTGCGGATCTATTTGGTCACCCTCTTCCTAAACCACATATCCTAAAACCTTACCTTCCGTTTGAAAAATGAACACTTCTAAGAAGTTAACTTTATGTTGGCACTTCGGATTTTCGATAACATGCGCTCCAGATTTCGCATGTTCTTTAAACGTACGGCCTACGATGACAATGACATCCAAATAGACCAGGCAAGCGTCTCCAGTTAATTACTAATCTTTTCGACTACATCTCACAACAATTGTTCTTCATGAAGTCTAGGTCAAGGATGCAGTCGTCAATTATATCAGCCACGATGAATTTATGTAGGTAAACTTGGTTGTCCAACTTAACTCCACCTTCTGTTCGCCTCGGGCGGGTATGCGCTGACCAGTGGCTTTTACTAAGTTTATTTGCTCACGTTCACACGTGATGTCCCTCAGATACCTATTTGCAAGTTCGGAACTGACAACTGTGCGAGAAGCTCCCGTATCGATTGTTAGCTTACATGGCGTTTTTTTTTATTTTGCCTCTGATGACTAGGCTGCACCCATCATTAGTTTGCGCGATCGAAATCTTTGGGGGCTCTTTGAACACCAGCCACCACCCGCCCCGCAGTCCTGGCATTTCCTCGGTTCCCTGCTGTTGCTAAGCAGAGCTATTGGCCGCCTTAATCTCCTGAGACACCTCGTGTTCCATTCCTACGCTTCGCCTAGGGCAGCTCGGTCATGTATGTCATCGATGAAAGCTTGCACCAGATTTCCGTCAACGAGCGCAGGTGTAGACTGGTATGCCTTACGAACCAGTTTCTCAACTTCCAGAGCCCATTGTTGTAAGTTTTCATCGATGCGCACGAAACGCGTGCTCCAGGTGAGCGTCACCATATCTAGTCTCCAATGTCTCCATCAGTTGCTCATGGGTTACCATCTCATCGAGGGCTTCGAGGACGGTAGAGCGAAATCTTGGAAACCCAAGGTGAGCGCGGTCATACCCTGAACCTTAATCCAGTCGTTCGTTGTCATAACAGCCTCAAACTGGATTTTGTAGGCTAACCACGAAGATGTTCCATCAAACGGCGAACCTCCGCACCATAGAAGTAGCTGTTACTGTAGCCGCCGCTCCGTCTCCAACTTTGAGGCTCCCTAACGCCCTCTTCACGTCGGCAATCTGAGTTTCGGCCTCAGTGAAACGGTTCTCGTGTTGAAGAACCCGATCTTTCACTACCTTAAGTTTCTTGCCAAAGGTCTCATGAATTCCAGCAAAAAACACACATGTGTTTCTGATTTTTATTTATTATTTAATCTTTTCCGTGACGTAAATCGTAGCAAATTGTCAAAGTGTCTTCTTCTTAGACAGCTTTACAATTTCGACACTAGAGCCGCTAGTTACAATCTTTGCATCGTGAATAGAAAACACCCAAACTCCGAAAATTTATAATTATAATAATAATTATGGTACTGTATATTTTTTAAATATATTTTTGCCGATTTTGTAAAAAAAATCAATTCAGTACCAATGCGATAATATTTTTAAATAATTAAATATTAAATATCAAAAAATATGTATAATAGGTTTACACAACAAAGTGCGTGCAGTGTGATTTGTAAAAACTTATATGAATTTTTGTGTTGTTTGTGATTTATTGGCACCATAGAAATTTATAAATCTTTGAAAAGTGTTTTAAATTTCCTCACTGTGCTGTGGTCAATGTTGACATTCTGATTCTTGTCAATTAGACAGGCTACAATAGTGCAATTTTCAAACATAACCTCACTCCGTTGTTGGCAGTTAGCACTTAATTTTACATAAATAAACAACAATGAAATAACTAAACCAACATTGTATTTTAATAATCAGATTTATTTGTATCCAATACACAAGTACCATGTTTAGATACAGTTTCTATAAATTTTTTAAATATGCTTATCCGCACGGCAAGCGAATATTGGCTAAACACAAACCTTTCGCTCCTATTACCATGGGACTTTTGACCACCGCAGCTTTTTGTGATAATAAACGTAAAGAGTTTGATGTGCTGTGGGAAGAGGACAGTCTGGAACACGAGTTCTTAATTCGTCAAGCTACAACTATTAACGTAAATGCAGCCACACAGCTTTTAACTGTCACCTTAGTCGCAATACAAGATACAAGTGAAAGGTATTTAATTTAAGAAGCATAACTTGTAATATTTATTGAAGAAAAATATGTGGAAAGAAAAATTTTTCATTATATCATTATGTATGTTGTGAATAGTTGGTCACCATTGGTTTTATCACAGCCTTTGAAATGCTAATAAGACACATATTATTTTGTGTATTATTAAACCTAGGTTACGGGATGCATTGACCAAGGAAATATGCCTGGTGAAACAAGCGGTAGAATGGGGCGAGGAAGGAACTCCCCCACATCATTGGGACCAGTTGGTTGCTGTTAGAGGGTCATTGTGTGATTTAAAACACAACTTAACCACCTTATTTAGTAAGTATATAATTTTTATTTTTAAGAAAATAATTAAGAATGTTTGAGTCTTGACTTACAGTTGTAGGCTAGCAGTTGCCTTTTTATTATAAAAAAATATACACAAAAAGACTTGTACAGGCCTGCAGCACCTATAGTAAACATTTAATGTCAAAGAACTACTATAAACTGAAAGTACCAAAGGATATTTTCTTGGAATAATTTGTAGAGGAACAACATACAACAAACAATTCCAATCAGATGTTTCATCATTATAGTTATTGCTGTTGAGACCAATAATTTTAAACAAAAAATAATATCTAGCCATGTTCAATGGTTACATAGAAATCATAGTTAAGATATAACTTTACTTAGTCTGAACTTTCAATATTTCTCTTCTAACAGCCAATATATTTTCTTCATGAGCGATACTACTTTAGGATTGGGTCCAATTTTTTTGTATAACAGAATAATAGCTGTAAATGAACAGCCTTCTTTATTTGAAACCATTATAATGAATGATTGGAGTAGCCTCCTTCTGAATTCAAATAGATATTTTTCTTTTAGTTATTGCTTTGTGCAATAGCACAGCTTTTTGAATGGCTCAATTGGCCATCAGGGGACTCATGGTAAAAGTTTAATACCTAATTATTTTATTTGTCAATATCATCATGATTTCAGCCAAAAGACAACCACTGCTGGACATATAGGCCTCCCGAAGGCTCCCCATTACAATCGGTCCTGTGCTGTTTACATTCAGTGTTTTCCTGCGACCCTCATCAGGTCGTCAGACCACCTTGCGTGGCCGCCACTCCATCTTTAGCCTCAACGGCCATCTTGTCTGTGAGCAATATTGCAAACCCACTGCCACTTAATGCTGGCAATTCTACGGGCAATGTGGGTGACCTTAGTTCGCCTGTGGATCTCCTCATTCTTGATTCGATCACACAGAGAAACTATTAGAGTTTTGATCTCTCCATTGCTCTTTGAACGACTTTGAGCCTTCTTAAAAGGCTCATCGTGAGTCTGTACCCTATGGTATTGCCAGTGATGATGTTGTGTTGTGTGTGTGAGAAGTTGGATTCGACGATTAACCTAGCTGGACAGTCTATCCTAGGTATATATATTTTAATAATCAACAATCTCCAATTTTCACTGGAATGGGTGCAACATGTACGTTCGACATAATTTTTGTCTTATCCATATTCCATTTTTAGACCATTCAGTATAGAGAAACTACTGAGGCCATTGAGCATTGTGCTGGGGTCTTCCATGGTTTCCATGACTATTATATCATTAGCAAACCGAAGGTTGGTGATATACTCGCCATTAGTGTTGATGCTAAGTCTGTTCCAATCAAGAAGCCCAAAAACGTTCTCAAGTTCTGCGGTAAAACAGTTTTGAAGATATGCCCCCCTGCCTCACTTCTCAGCTTTTTGTTGTTGTATAGGCTTCGAGTACTGATCCTGTAGAGGGACCAATGTAGTAACGTTTTCGTATAAACACTTCATCACTTCGATGTAATAGTTGTTGATTTGGCACTGCTGGAGAGACTACAGCACAGCCCATGTTTCAAGCGAATCAAAAGGGTTTTCATAGTCTACAAACGGCGAGCACAGTGGGAGGTTATACTCTTCGGACTTATGTATATATAACTTTATCAACAACCCATAACGTCCCACTCCAGCAATGGGACGTTATGGCTCGGGTCTTTTTTTATGGAATCGCGGGCAAACGAGCAGACGTATCGCCTGATGGTAAGCGATTACCGCCGCCCATGAGCTTCTGCAACACCAGTAGCGTCACAAGGGTGTTGCGGGCGTTCGGGGGATGGGGGGTGGTACTCACTCGGTGAAACATAGCGCAAGCGTTGTTTCACACCGGTTTTTTGTGAGGCCGTGGTATCACTTCGGTTGAGCCGACCCATTCATGACGAAGCGTGGCTCTCTCCTCTCAAGAGAGGGCAAAGGCCATACATCCCCATGCTGACCGAGTGCGTATATGTGGTCAATGGTACTAAAGTCTATTCGCAAACCGGCTTGATCGGGAGGCTGGAAGTCGTCAAATTTGCGTTCAAGACGATTCGTAATAACTCTCGAGAACAACTTATACACTCAGAAGGGAGATTGGTCTATAATTATTCACTCGCCCTTTTGGAAGGAAAGCGCCACTACACTTTCGAACCATGCCTCAGGCAGTTTCCCACCCAATAGGATGTAATTAATTTTTAAGGACTTTTAAAACCCACTAAAGTTTGCCACCTTCCTTCAAAAGCAGCAATTCATTAGGTTCCGTTTCAAATATTTTTTTTTCCGCATCTTTATCAACAAGCCTGGTGTTATTTTGACATATTTTTATAGGTTACATGGATTATGCAGAAAAATTAGCAACAGTCGCTGCAGAAATATCATATTTATCAGGCAATATTGCTGCATCAGATGCCATTTGCGAAAGAATAGATCATGCTTGCAGGTAAATAACAAACAGCAAATGTATAAAAAGTTTTTATTTAAGCATATTATGTTTTTATGACAAGTTTAGAAAAACAGTTTTTCTTTTTTTCTTGTTAGGAGTGCTCAAAATTAACAATTGTTTTTTTTTTTAAATTAACTTTAATACAAATTATTTCGATAGTTTATTTATATGCATTAATATTTAAAACAACAATAGTCACTTCTAACATATATATAATAATAGATAATATAACAAAAAGGTTTTAACATAATGTTTTATACTTATTTCATATTGTGTGTATATACATAGTGGAAGTTTGTGTGTTGGTAGGACGTGCAATGCGCAGAGACAGCTCACACACGACCTGCAGCAGGAGAGTTTGGAGCTACAACAGCAGGCCATTATCAACTCCCCTCAACTTCAGAATAAGCTGAAGGATGATATTAAATCTGAAAAGAAACTGAAATAAATATAAAAGAAACTATAACTGAAGAAAGTCATGTGATACCTAATTCTTTACTGATCTTCTAGTTGCATATGAATAAGAATATGCCATGCAATGGATGTGTAAAGTTTAATTTAAAGACTTTAAAGCAATAATCAAATTCCGCCAAATTACTTGTAAATATTAGGTTTAATAGTTACTTAATTACATAATAAGCAACTTGTAGTCTGAAGTTTTGTTTTATTTCTTATACAAAAAATGATGAAAACATAATATTGCATGACTGCAAATTGGGTATTCTTTTTCTTGGCAAGCTCCTACCCTAGCCTCACCCTTGCAGCCATGGTCCTATAGTAATCAATACCAATGGCACTTAGCCATTGGAAAAAAAAATTAAAAAACAATGACCGAGCTAAATAAATCAGCAAAAGATATCGTAACAGGGTAAATATATCAGAAATAAACTAGCTTAAAATTTTGAAATAAATTATTTAAACTTTTTCTTAACATGGCTAGTTCTTAAAATGACACATGGCGAATGTGCTATTTAAAAGCACTTCCTAGAGCATTCATAATTTAATGATACATGATTACTATCTATTAAAACTTTAATATATTCTGCAATGTACACTTATACTACAAACTATTTTTTTTCCATCATCAGTCTGATGAAAGTCAGAACTTCATTTTGGTGTACAATAGTTTTCAACTGAACGTTCATTCTCTGTTTATCAATATCTGAGGTGAACATGTTTTAGAACATGCCTTTTTTTGTAAGTTAATAAGAATTAAACAGACTTTTATATAAAATACAATCGATGATTTTTACAAAAATATCATCATTATAATAAAGGGTCTTAGTAAAGGTAAAAAAGTGGATAATAGATAAGAATATACCTGTAGTTTTAGAAAGAAGCGTCCTTATTAAGGTGGGTCTCAATATCGACGCGGCAGATTGGACAATGCTTGTTGGTGCTAAGCCACTGGTCCACACACTCCATATGGAACAGATGCATGCATGGTAACCGCCTGAAAAGAAATTGGGTCAAGTATGATGAAGATTGCTTTATCATATAATTTAATTATTTTATACAATATTTATTTACAACAACGAACACATACAGTTCTCAAAACTAAGTACCTCGCAACAACAAGTAGGCATATCTTGGAATTTAATCAATATTGATTTTAAATCTGTCATACTATGATATTAAACTTTTTATACGTTTTATCCTCCTTGTGTCGTTGTCCTCAATTCTGAGGGTCATGATCATAAACCATTTGAAGCTATTCTGCGAGTGATAGCTCATCACCTGTTTTTATCATGAGCAGCGTATAATGTAGTATGGACCGTAGTGCCAAGAGCAGAGCAAACTTGGTCTGCCCATCACAATGGGCTGCGTTCTTTGGGTCTTTTCCCCTTTATCTTACCCGTCACCGTCAATCTTTCGAGATTACCGTCTAGTCTTCTCGCAATACCGCCCAAAGAATTCAAGGATTTTACGGAGGCACTGGGCCGACTTTTAACATATTAAGAGGCTGTATATTCGCAAGAAAGTTTCTCATATAACTTCATAAATATTAATATCGAAAACAAAACAATATACGGTGGTGTACCTGCAGTCGGAGTCGATCTCGAAGATGGAGAGACAGATGGTGCACTTCTCGTCGTGGTGGTGTGGCGCCTGGCGGTAGGCGTGGCGGTACGTGTTGCGCTCGATGACGGCCAGGGACGCGCCGCGGCCGCGCCAAAGCCTCGCCTCGTCCTCCTCAGCCGCGCGCAGCATGGCCGCCGCCAGCATGCCCGCCCCCTGCACGACACCACACCCTCATATACTCCACGCTATATAGCGTACTTCATCATCATCATCATCATCAGCCTATCGCAGTCCACTGCTGTACATAGGCCTCTCCAATTTCACGCCACTTAGTTCGATCTATGGCTTCTCGCATCCAGCTCCTAGCGTACTTCACTGTATCCTTAATAATTACCGATGTCCCCTTCCTTATAACTAATATTACAAAACATCTCCCAAAATATAATCATTACAGCTTTTCGTTTCTACTACAAATTTTAATCAAATAAACATTGAAATATATTGTTCAATTCGGTAGTATCTTAGAATAAGAATCACAGAAATCCATTAATAGCTTCCCCTTTAAAAAAAACTCCATGTGGCATCTGTTATTTTTAGGCTGTGTTTGAAAAGTTCATACTTTTTTTAAATTTAAACTTTTCAACCACACGTCGATGTTTTAATAGCTTGTTTGCCAAACATTTGTTATGCGAGTATGCTACAGCTCTAGTCTTGCTCAAGCGATTTTTCCTTTTAAAAAACATTCTCGATTTTCTTGTAAATAACGTACTTTATAAAAACTTTACAATATGTACAATATAATAGACCTTTTGCAATAAAAAGTTAGGTCAGTATTTCTGTTTACCACGGATAATTTTCTTTTTTTTCAATTAAAAAGACAACTCACGTATTGTACATCCCGTGACGCGATGGACTTTACAAACATACATGAAACGGACGCAAAGAACACCTAGACTCAGAACAATAATTTGTGAATCACAAAGTGTGTTGTCCCGTGTGGAATTTGAACCCACAACACACTAGGCCAACCGAGCAGCATTGTCACTTAATCTATTAAAAAAGCATATCTAGAAAAAAGAATTACTTGTCTCATCATGTAGGCGGTGGGCTGTATAGAAATGTGAAGATGCGGTGGCGACGGATGCATCTGCATATAATGGTGCATGTGGTGATGATGAACATTTTGCCGATCACTGAAAAATAAAAAAAATACAATTATTCCTTAGCATATAGGTATTTTGGACATCTAACACTAGCCTGGGAGTAAGCAAAGCTCTGACTATGAAAATAAGATTGAGTGATTGAATGTTTTTTTTTTTTGTAAAATCATACACATATCAATCATACACATATTCTATCAGTAAGTGTGAAATTGGCCTTACCGGTCAGGTTACAAACATTTTATCTGACATGTTTATTAGTTCGTACATAGTTAAGATAGTTACAACTTACACCATCAGAGGTTGTTGAGAGCTGCCTCCATAATCGCGGTCTAAATCGTCAGGGAACTGAAACAAAAATAATATTTCATTATAACAGAGTCACTGAGCCCAAATCCCCTCCTCCAAATTTAAATCATAAAAAGATTGAGAGATTCTGAGCGACATAATGATAATAATTGGACACATTGCTGCTAATTCTGTTGTTGACATCACTAAAATAAATTCACAAAAATGTGTTGTTGGATTATATACTTTTATCTCATTTACTTACAGACCATTTTTCGATATCGCACATAATAGCTTATAGCTATATTTAGTTCAGTACCAACTAAAAGCTGATCACAGGCACGCGCTTGTTTATTAGTAAAAAAATACTAAACTCGAAATGAAAAAATTCTAAGTAACTATTGCTTAAACAATTTAGTCAGCATGTATTTTTTTTTTATATATTTATGCTGCCAAAATGACTCTGCCCTGCCTGATGAAAAGCATGAGCAGAATCCAAGGTCACCATCCTCAATGCGAAAAAGAACAATGCAGCATGGTGACCCACACTATGGCGGCCTGGGGAGAAGGGGGATAGGGGGATAGGGGGCGTTGGATTGGGGTATGGGCCTCCGGTATCCTCACTCACTCGATGAAACACATCGTAAGCGCTGTTTCACACCGGTTTTCTGTGAGGCCGTGGTATCACTCCGGTCGAGCCGGCCCATTCATGCCGAAGCGTGGCTCTCCCAAGGTGATTTACAATGTCTAAGTTTAGTGCGACAAGTCAGTTTTACGTTACATGTTAAATGTTTTACTCAAGCATAGCAAAACATAAAATATGGCCTAACTTGAGTAATTTGACTAATTTTGGTTATACCAAAGTAAATTTTACTTTTTCAAGTAATAAACAAGCGTAAGGCTCCGATTAACGTTTATTTGGTACTGAACTAAACACAGTGACTTCTAAGATTTAAGCTAACAAAAAATAGACTATAAGCAATGGGAAATACAGTATATAATCCATCAACAAATTTCAGAGACTTTTAGTTTAGTGAGGTGAACAAGGAAACGCTAATTCTGTTGTTCACCTCATTAAACTAATTATTATTAAATTAGACATTATTATCTTTAACATTTAATTATTAACCATTATTATCTTTTACCTATCCAGAAAATAACAAGTTTTAAAAATAAATCACGAGTGCAGGTGGGCGTATAGAAGAGATTAGTCTTATCCAAAAATATCATGAACCTGGACAAGTGGCGAAATAATTATACGAATTTTCTTCCATCAATATCTATTAAGAACTATCATATTGAGGAAGAAAGTCTGTCAAACAAAAAGGGAGAATACTCCCACCAGGCGTGGTGATCATGCCAGAAGAGTCGCGGCGAGAATTTCTATATCCCAAAAATAGTCTTAATTATTACGTAGTTCGGTATGTCTTCGTTAGATGGCGCTGTAGAATGTTTTAGTAATAAGTATATTACCGCGAGTACGGCGGTGGGCGGGAGCGGGACCGGCACGGGAACCGGCGGCAACACCGGCCCCATGTCGCCCATCATTGTGCGACGCTGCATCTCCTGTAATGTAAAATACAAATGATTCTGCTATGCCTTACAGTGCTTATTATAAACAAAACTAAGCTAGTATGGGCAGTGGCCCACCAGGCATGATCACCTCGCCTGGCCACAACGTATTCTTGCCAGTCCCCAACCCGCACTTGGCCAGCGTGGGGATGTATGGCCTTAACCCTCTCCTGAGAGGAGATCCGAGCCCAGCAGTGGGACATTATGGGTTGTTGATTGATAAGCTAGTATATGGGTATTGCCCACAAGATTGTCGAAATGTTGGAAGTGTGTTGTACCGATAGTCATATCACCCCATAGATTAAGTGCCAAAAATTTACAGGTGCTCAAACTATGCAGCTGGATTACGTGTCAAAGGCAGAAAGCAGTACTCAATATGATACGTATTATAATGAAGTTTCAGTCTCTTGCATCTTAACCAACGCTACCTTGGTACCCAATACCGATAGGATTAGCCGGACAGGAGCGTTTGAGTCCTCGTCAGAACTGTCTCAGAATACTAGTTATTGGGGAGTCGAACCCACTAAATATTACCGTGGGAGAGCCACGCTTCGGCATGAATGGGCCGGCTCGACCGGAGTGATACCACGGCCTCATAGAAAACCGGTGTGAAACAGCGCTTACGCTGTGTTTCATCGAGTGAGTGAGTATACCGGAGGCCCATACCCCAATCCAACGACCCCTATCCCCCTTCCCCCAGACCGCCATAGTGTGGGTCACCATGCTGCATTGTTCTTTTTCGTATTGAGGATGGTGACCACCACTCTTGGATTCTGCTCATGCTTTCCATCAGGCAGGGCAGAGTCATTCAGGCAGTTTAAATATAAAAAAAAATAAAAATTAAATATATTTGTTACGGACTTTAAGTTTAAGGGGTGTGTGGGGGCGAACCACAATCTTTCGCCCCCAGCCAACCTCACCTGCACGCGGTGCACCCTGCTAGATAACAAACGAGGCTCTGGCGACCGACCGATGGCGGTATATCCATCCTAAAAGGCGTAACTAAATACAATAGGCCGGTGATGGGCAGCAGCGTCACCGGTGCAACAAGTTACGCCCTGCGATCACCAACCCGCCTGCCCAGCGTGGTGATTATGGGCTGACCCCC
>PKRV01003013.1:104539-191913 GCA_003709505.1 Hyphantria cunea
GACGAAAGTCTTCAATGCGTGCGTCCTACCCGTAATGACTTACGGAGCCGAAACGTGGACACTTACGGTTCGACTGGTCCATAAGTTTAAAGTCGCTCAGCGTGCAATGGAGAGGTATATGCTCGGCGTTTCTCTAAGGGATCGCATTAGAAACGAGGTGATCCGACAAAGAACCAGGGTCATCGATGTAGCCCACAGGATTAGCAAGCTGAAGTGGCAGTGGGCTGGCCACATTTGCCGAAGAACCGATAACCGTTGGGGTAAACGAGTTCTTGAGTGGAGACCGCGTCTCGGCAAACGTAGTGTAGGACGTCCACAAGCCAGGTGGAGCGATGATTTGCGCAAGATGGCTGGCAGGAGCTGGATGCGAGAAGCCATAGATCGAACTAAGTGGCGTGAAATTGGAGAGGCCTATGTCCAGCAGTGGACTGCGATAGGCTGATGATGATTAAGTTTCATTTATTTTGCGTACTTACGTGTAGTCATGACAAGAGATATGAAATAAGATCTTTAGAATTATTTTAACATAACCTAATTATGGGCGTGCATATAAACTTATGCAGTCAACATCAAGTCTTACCTTGTTGCAGTCAAAAAAGAATTCCTTTAAGCGCTAATTGAACCAGCGACCATGGATATTAATTCATTAATGACCGTCCACCACTCAACCAACTGAGCTATCGAAGGCTAAATACATTTAACCTTAGTATGTTGCATAAATATAGATACTAAAATATATCTTACCAGCATGTGGTGTTGCCTTTGCCATAATCTTTCGTGTACCAGGTACGGCGGAGGGGCCGGTATACCATTATCTCGGCGCCTTTCACCAACTTTGGTACGAAAAAAAAAGAAAAAAATTAAATCGACGATATCGTTCGTTCACCATATCCACCAATTACGTATAATTTTATAAAATGAGGCATAAATCGTATGAAGGGCCGTCGTGGAGCATAAATATTTCGTACCTTTCACTATTTATTTTTGTTTTTATTATTTCTATAAATGGGATATTTGGTTTGCCTTTCATAGTTTTAGTATTTATAAATATATATTCTACATCTTGCAGTAGAGATATACGTTATTAATATATTTAATAATATTGTAATAACGTAGTAGTAAATAATATTTTTTTAAAGACAACGCCCGCATTTGTAATATATACTGCGTCGGTGGGGATTTTTTTTAAACGTCTAAGGAACGGACACATCTTAACTCTGAACATTTTGTGGATCACATAAAAACCCACAACACAGCGCAGCAGAGAACGGCATGCGCTTAAGTAAAAAAAAATAAAAATATCTCATCTTCCTAGTCTTTATTAAAAAAAAAATCAGTTTACAATTTAGAAGAGTCAACAAACACAACCATTCACTACATTGGTGTTGGCATAAACTGACAAATCATATTTTACTTATGAGGGTGTGTCTCGCATTTTTCCTTTGACAAAAAACCGCACGTGTATCGGCGAAGTAATTAAAGCGACCGTATCTAAGCGAATAGACTTTACTCATTTTAGACTCACATACAAGAACAATCGTCTGGTCACTACGAACTCACTCATATTCATTTCAAATTAACAGCTTTTCAGTAAATGCATATAAAATTATGTACGGTAAATAAATCGTATCGAAAGTTATTGTTAGAACGTTAGCTTGTAACAATTAAAAGAAAATATTCACAATTTCACACACACAAACCCACTCTCGTCGATAATACGTAGGCCTTTTCGGGCTTACACTTTGACAGAGGGGAACGTAAGCGCAGGGTTACTCTCTGCTGTGTTGCTCAATGTCATTTTTTACAAATCATTCGAAGTATTTAACGAATGATAATTCAGTGCTATATTTGATTAAATCGCGTGAAAGTTAATTTAAATTCCATTCTATTTTTATTTAAAATAATGTTTTGTGAAATTTCTATTAAGATGTTTTATGTTCAACTTGTATTTTTTTTATTCTGCACAAAAAAATGTGTACATCAATATATGTATATAGATGTACAAATAAGTTTTGATTTAAGCTCTTAGTAAACCGATTGATAATATCCACACTGACTTAAAAACAGTCAATGAATATGTGAACATCCACAGTTCTTTAACTGTTTTTTTATTATTATTAAAACAATGTTTAAACAACTCTTCTCAAAAACTGTCTTTTTCTTGTTCACTGTCGTTCGTCATTCGTCATTATTAATAGGTACCATAGACTAATTAAATAAATGAGTGTAGTATACTGACTGTGTGCTAGATGGCTGCGGACGTGGGGCGGGAGGTGAGCGGGGATCGGCGTGCGGGCGTGTCCGCACGCGTACTGCGGGTTGCGCCCGCACACGCACTGCGCGTGCCCGCAGCAACAGCGCTGGCACGAACCGCACGACACACGCGCTCTATACACACACCCATTAAAAATTTAAAATGCGTCTACAAAAAAATCACCGACTTCAAGAACAGGATCAAATTGGAATGAAACCACACGGGAAGCCCCAGTTTTCAAATTAAAAATAAGAAATGTGAGCCGTCACGGGACGCCTGGCAGATGTGAAACATCGACATTATTTTGTAAAAGTTAATATGCAGAAAAGAACAGATTGTGATAGGAACTAAATATGTCATAGTGATAATATAAAATATTACGATTTTTTTTACAGACAACGATGACTATTAACAAATATATAACAAAGAATAAGATCGTTAAATAACATATTTTTGTTAAACTTGCTTTAATATAATATTGCAACGAAATATATAAAAATTAAATTAACAATTTATATCCCATATCCAACTTATAAATAATTATTAATTAATGTTAAATAATAAGATTTTATAAAATAATATTATTNATATTTTTGTTAAACTTGCTTTAATATAATATTGCAACGAAATATATAAAAATTAAATTAACAATTTATATCCCATATCCAACTTATAAATAATTATTAATTAATGTTAAATAATAAGATTTTATAAAATAATATTATTAAATGATATTTATCCCTTACATTAACAATTAAACTATTTCATAGTTTTAATAGATTATAGACTATAGAAATAGTAATAAGCTTAATCTAATTTTCAAAATACGAAATAATAATGCACTGCAATATATATAATTTATACACCGTACACACATCTGCATATAGACTGTATATCTATACCATCATATAGCGTGGCGAAGCGTCGCCACGGCATGCGTCGCCACGCCAGAAATCGGTTTTACGTGCGGCTATAGATGTTTCACATCAAAATCATCAAAATCATTTCACCCAGCCAAAAATGTTGAGGTAACAAACACATAAAAAATATACAGTCGAATTGAGAACCGCCACCTTTTTTGAAGTCGGTTAAAGTATATGAGGTACGAGCGAAAGACATAACCCTTTCTTGGAATTTTACATTTTTACGTAAATTATTCCTTTAGAACAAAGATCTTAGTATTCTTCATTCTACTGTGTCACGTTGTTCACCATTAACTACAAAACTATCTAACCGATTTTCAGGTTTTCTTTTAAAAATGTTGTGTTGACATGACAAGATTAGATTGTATACCTTAGGCCAATACAAGCCAAGACTCTCATTGCAGAAACGCAGACAAAATTGCATGGGTCAACTAGTATCATATAAAAATAAGTCACCTGTTCCCTCGCAGTAAAGACGCCGGCACCTCAGGCATGTGGTTCATATGTGTCCCCGGATGGTCCATGTACGTTGATATGCGCGGAGGTATACTACGCATTATACGACGCATTCCGTTTACCCACGATGCCATTGATTCCATTGTTTCATCCGCTACAGATTCGTTTATTCGCGCTTCTGGCATTATTGCCGCTTCCGGCATTATTGCGATTTCTGGGATTAATACTGCTTCTGGCATTATTACCGCATCTGGCATTATTCGCGCTTCTGGCATTATTCGTGCTTCTGGGATTGTTCGCAATGGCGATCCAGTTAAGTCAATTACTTCTTGTTGTTGCTGAAATAAATATGTTACATTTTTTATTGGAAACATCGTGTATCGCGGGGGACTTTACAAGCATACATGAACGAACACAAAGAATACCCAGACTGAAAAACAGTATGTGGATCACACAAAGTATTGTCCCGTGTAGAATTTCAATACACAACACTCAGCACAGTAGAAAGCGGCATGGCTGATAAATTGCCTATAATCTTACTAACTACTCGACTAAGATAAGTTCAGTAAAATATCTTCAAGATATTTTAGATTAATTTATTGTTGCTTCACATTTCCATATGTAGATATATAGGTAATCTTTATTGCACGCCATATTATTAAGTATATATAACTGATTATGATTTATTTACACTAGATGTAGAAAGTATTATTTTCAAGCGTCGAACTTGAATTCTTTTTTGTAATTTCAAAATCTCAATACTTTGTTGTTTAAAAATTATGGTAAATCTAAATTTAAATCATGCAAAGCATCACTATTATTTCAGTGGTTTACTTCAAATAATTATTTTATAATACTTACAGTATTGTTATCATCTCCTACAACCATGACACCATCGTCAGAACTTGAATCAGACACCCAGTCCAGTTGTAAATCAGGTGCAGACAAGAACCCACCTGGAGAGTCATTGCCTTGTGGCTCCTGAAATACCAGAACACCACAATAAGGTATTGTAACAATTAGCTCTAAGCTCTAAATAATATTTCGGACATCTTACACTCAACGTCATCTAGCCTCAAACCAAGCAGAGCTAGTACTATAAAAGCTAGATTGACTGACGGGATCTGATTGATAGATTAATTGTAACGTGGAAAATAACACGAATCATTGTTTAATGTTTTTTTTTTTTTTTTTATATTTAGCTACCAAAATGACTCTGCCCTGCCTGATGGAAAGCATGAGCAGATTCCAAGAGTGGTGGTCACCATCCTCAATGCGAAAGAGAACAATGCAGTATGGTGACCCACACTATGGCGGCCTGGGGGAAAGGGGATGGTGAGGGGGATAGGGGGCGTTGGATTGGGGTATGGGCCTCCGGTATCCTCACACACTCGATGAAACACAGCGTAAGCGCTGTTTCACACCGGTTTTCTGCGAGGCCGTGGTATCACTCCGGTCGAGCCGGCTCATTCATGCCGAAGCGTGGCTCTCCCACGGTATAATGTTTAATGATAAGGGGCTTAGACTTCACAAGCATATCTACTGTCTAATTAAGCTTCAACATAATTGATAATATCCATCCAGTCAAATTCAAACCTCTACTATATTGACGTCCTGTTTCACTGATTACAGAGTTGTGGATCCAGACAGAACCTATTTGTAACTGATGAAACAGGACCTCAGGCTACTAGGCAATCAATTACTTTTGATCAGTGATCAAAAGTAAATTTGAAATAATTTGTCTGAAAAATTGACCTAAGTTACTTTAACTTGTAACTGTGTCAACTGTCCTTAGTAATAACTATATTATGATATAGACTGTCAAAACTAATAACCTTTTTGGCATTTCTAGAATCTGGTAAAAAAATACATTTCCTTGAAATTAATTATGCAAGATAGTTGACATCAATGCTTACTTGTTTATTAATTGTTCTAGATTCTGCCCCTTGATTTCTTGAGCTAGTTCCTGGCTGTGGAGATGATTCCTGTGTTCTCCTTATATCATCCCCTGCATTCACATGTTCTGATTTCACAGTTATATTTTCCGGAGCAGTATCATTTGATATTCCTGGCTCCGTTTTTACTGGAGATGGTGTAATATTTTCTCTTTTAATAGAAGTAACTGCCATTACTTCATTCTCTGAAGGTTCTTGCTTAACAACAGCTTGTTGCTCAATAGGTTCTTCTTTTACTTGCTGCGCCAATGAACTACCCTCGCCCCCACTAGTGCTAGCGTGATTTGAAGTCTGGTACATAGGTCTGCAAGATTCAGTTCTCTCGTGACAATTGTTGCATCTTTGACAATATGTATAATATGAGGCAGGAGGCATTTGATTAGTTCCATAACTACAACTAACCCTTGCAGCACAACCAAAGTTTTCTTGTTTAACTTGTAACTTTACATCAGACCTGCCTAGCTCAAGTTGGCAGTTTTGACTACTTCCTGTAGCTAATGTTGGTCTTGTGGCATGCACATCTTCTTCCATATGTTCTGCCGGTTCACCTTTGATCTCCACTCTTTGTCTACCTTCTGTGTTGCTGTCATTTTGGTTATTTATTCTATTAACATTTTCTTGTTGATTTACTGCACCATTGATACACTGTTTCTTTCTGGGCACATTGACATAATCTTCGTCATCTGAACTGACTTCTATTAAATTTGATGGTTCACTTTCTTTTGATTGTCTTCTCCTCGGAGATATGTTGAGCTTTCGACTTGGCCGTTCTAAGCTACTAGGTTGAGTATTCATTCGGGCAGTAACTTGATTAATGTTATATGCTAACAATTCTATATCTTCATTTCTAAATTCTGGCCGATTTTCGGACATGCGGGTATTATTAGGCATTGTATAAGATAGTGGCTGAGACAAATAATTTCTATTACCATTAAGGACAAGTAAATTGTTATGATACAAATATTCCCTCGAAGGATTTAAGTATGCATAGTTTGGATATGGATAGTAATTATTTTGATTCTGTGGTTTAGGTTGGTATCGAATGTTTACATCTGGAATTCTTCTTTGTCCATTGCCATCTGTACTGTCAGGGTTGTTTGAGCCAAAAGAAAAATCAAGTGAACTAGAACTATCTGGCAGAGGTTGGTATTCTTCCGGAACAGGTGTGTGAGAGTCTGATGGATGACTGAGTGCTAAGTTCACTTCATATGGTTGGTTAGGTGTTGTTGAATTTACGTAGTTAGATGACAGTGGTTTAGGTGGGTTGTCAGATGTTGTCGTAGTTACGTCTCCATTTGAAGGCAGCACCTCAACATCATCGTCACTTTCAGCAAATAGAGCATCACACTCCATTCGTTCTGCAAATATAAATTGTGCCATTTTATTGTATTATTGAGTAATTAACATTGTGTAAAAAGTGCACTTTTCTTTGAGGCTTGGAGGGTCACCTGATAGGGTATGTGATTACCGCTACTCATGGACAAGCAAGTTAAGATCAAAATTTAAATAAGGAATAAGAAGAGCCCCAGAGACCTCACTTACAAAAGTACTGCTGAACACTAGTATTATATGAGGTCATTTTATCACTTTTATTAAACCAATGTGTATTGTTGGATTTGGGGTCTAGATCTGCTGGTAGAAATCAATTTTTTTTACTCTTTCTCATTTTAAAAGGAGACTTGACACTGTTTCATAAATAAGTATTAATTTATTTAACAGGAAAAATAATTTAATTTGTATTTGATCTTAGGTTGATTCAATATCCTTTTTTACTATAAGTATAGTTACTCAGTATGAAAAATGTATGCAATAAAAAAGTACCAAAATACTTAATAATAATAATAATAAAACTAAATATTTTTTATTGCTATCTAATTATCATTAGAAAGCACTTCATATCCCCTTGCCTTGGGCGGCTATATATATTTTTAAATTAATAAATTAAAAGATGTACCAAAACAAAATGTTGTTGAAATAACTGGTACTGATTATTTCAACAACATTTAGTGGTAAACTGCAAAATGCAGTGCATTAAATGGAAGTACCCATACATCAGGTACTTTGGTTGATAGATTATTTTTTAAATTTAACAAATACTGCTCAAAACGATAATCTGTATTGTGCCAGTGAAAGCCGAGTTAAATTTACCTCTGAAACCCTCTGCATTTTAAATTTAATGAAAATCCTTGCAGCCATTTAAGATTCGGATTATATATATATAAAAGTTTTGCTTGTCTAAGGGTAATGATTACTTTAAACTATGGAATACTGTCTAAAGGTATTTTATGATTTTTAAATTGTTTTGCTGGCATACGTACGTAAGTTAGGATAGTTAACATCACTCTTAGACCAAAGAAAGCCAAACATAATGGAAAAGAGACAACAATAACCTATTTTCACTATGGTGAACTGAAACTTTAAATAATTTAATCTGTATTGATGTTAATAACCCTGATTCATATATTAAAAGCAAGCACATAGTTATATATAAGATAACTTGGGAGTCATAAATACCTTTAACTAATTTCTACCAAACATTCACTCTAAATACCACTTGCACATTTAATTACACAAGTCTAAAAAAACAATAATGTATAAATACTTCATCATCATCAGTCCATTGCAATCCACTGCTGGACGTAGGTCTCTACCAAGGAACACCACAGAGTCTGGTCTCTTGCTTTTTCCAGTTGCTGTTTATGCATTATACAAATAAGTATTTATACATTACTGTTGTTTTCATTATACTTTGTTGCAATCAGTTAATGGTATGTATCCTGCTGCTATGCATTTCATTATAATTACAGAACCCGGTTATCACTTAACATATGCATGTAATATCAATACTTCTCTCACTTACTAATATGTCACACAAATCAGCAGTCAAAATACAAGTTATTTAAGTGGTACTTGTTAGACAGCATGTTTTATTATATGAAGCAATTCATATTGATAACATTTCATTGTCTATTTACCGTTCTTTGGTTGATTGTCTGATTCAGTGGATGTAAACACTGTGTCCAGAATGGCTGCCAAAGACGATGGCCCAGCGATATCCCACGAAGAAGACAACTGTTCGCCCTCGCAACTCTTTTCGTTCATTTTATAACAACCATTCCATACCGTTCAAGCTAAGACTGAACGTACAGGGTAACTTCGTGAACTATTCAACACTTCAACCAACACATATGTGTAATTTCACATAAATTTTAGACATATTGTTTACAAGTTAATTAACGTGAACACCGGACACAACATTTAGTAGCTTCGCCTGCATGAATAGCAATTAAAATGAATTTAGAAACAGAAATAAAACTTATCCTTTATGTACCTTAGTAATGTTTTTTTAAAACCTTCATCTGGAACATAGCAAGATCAGATCGAACATTGTGTGTCGTTTAGTGCTATCAGCCTAAAAAATAAACACAATGAACAAACCCAATGACAATTTAGTAGACACTAAAAAAGTTACAAGTTGAATATGAAGAAAAAGTAAAAATTATAAGCATTTAAATCTCAAATTGTGCATCATTAATGTATTCATTCTCTTCCACAATATTAAGACTCATCAACTTAGCGCAAAAAAAAGATAATTTCCACACGTGGCAGCATATGCTGATTTGACGTATGAGATGCACACACGTCAACTTGACATGCGAGATTCCTAATCAGTGCCTGCTTCTTGAAGTAGCGTGAGGTAGATATTTTAGAAAATATATCGAGAGTTCTTCAATTGATTTATTGTAACAGAATCCAATTAAATATTTTCTAAACATTAAATGCTTTGTTACTCTTATTCTACTTCTTCGAGTGAAATTAATTTAATTTTATAATCAATAAGATGTCTAAAACAATCAACGATAGTGGTATATTGTACATCACTACATAGTATAAAACAAAGTCGCTTTCCCTATATTCCTATGTATGCTTAAATCTTTAACACTACGCAACGGATTTTGATGCGGTTTTTTTAAATAGAGACAGTGATTGAAGAGGAAGGTTTATATGTATAAACTAGCTTAGGCCCGCGGCGTTGCCCGATGTTACAATAGCGAACGCGGTTAACACCGCGGGGCTCAGCTAGTGTTATATAAACCACTGTACCTTTAAAAGTAATTATAAAAAAAATATATTTATAGTTTGCTGATAAATTAATTTTAGAAACATTTAATGAATGAAAAATTATGAAAATGATTTAATGCGTTGAGTATTTGTAACGTAATCAAGGTATAAGGAGTCGCTAGTATCACTAACTATTATTTAATTGGTGGTGTTCCAACATTACATAAAAATTTAAATTACATTTTTGTATTAAGAATTCAAGCATTCGATTAAAAATCTCAGATTTCAATTCGATTTAATTGTCATGTTTTCAATCCGATATAGTCTTTTGACAGATAATGTTTCTTAATTCCAAGTTAAGCCCTATTGCCAACCGCCAGCCAGTTTAAGAGTCTACATTACAGTCTTTATACTTAGGTATCTCTTTAGCCCTTAATATAGTAAGTATTTGTTTAGTTGATAATGAAATTATTGTTTGTTTTGTTCGATGACAAGAGTTAATTATAAGTCTTGCCATTAAATATTAGAATTTGTGATACATACTACTCAAGTATTGTGTAAACTTTCAACCCTGTCTCTGAAAAATAATATGTAAGTATTACATTTAGTTTTACAATTGAGTCAATAATGTTCTTGAATAAACATTACATTCTTCCATATGAAGCAAGGTCATTATTCTTCATATTTGTTATCTCAATGATAAGAAATAAGTATTAATTAGTTTTTACATTTTTTTTAAAATCCTCAGCTAAAAAACTATGTCAAAGTTATTACCACTGTTTCTTGAAGGTGAAGTTGTTAAAGGATTTGGAAGAGGATCCAAGGACCTGGGCTGCCCAACAGGTATATAACTTTTATATCCTATTAGTATTACATAAATTGTAACCAACCCTTCCGATTTAACAATAAAAAATATTTGTTTCATATTTTCCTTTACTTTTTTATCATACAAACCCCTTCACTGAAACCACATCATACTTTTGTTCACAAGAACCTGATGAAACACGCTGCATACTGAGAGCATTACTAGTTTGTTATTTAGTATTAAGAGTTGGCACTTAGTAAGTGGCCGGAGAAGAGTGACAAACCACAAATTACAAACCATGACTCATCGTGCAGGTTTATACCTATTTTAAGGGTCTTAGGCGACTTGCTGTTTGCCCCATGTAAATCTTTATACTTCAACTGGATTTAAGGCACTAACATTGTCACACTCTAATAATATTGTAAGGTTCTTACAATAATGTTTGAGTCACTTCCTTCATAATTAAGTTAACACATTGGACAGCGATATACATGGAGATTTTTTTTTTACAAATATGCCGTTGGTATGAGTCTGTGTGAAAGTAGCTGACATCCTATATTCTCTAAACTTTGGTTGCCGGGACCAAAAGTGCAATTTCTCTGGGGTTTGGACTACAAACCCCAGACTCATCAAACAGTATTTTTTTCTTAATTTAGTCAATGTGAAAAAAATTGTTCAAATGCTCTTAATCATCATCATCGTCATCATCATCATCATCAGCCTATCGCAGTCCACTGCTGGACATAGGCCTCTCCAATTTCACGCCACTTAGTTCGATCTATAACTTCTCACATCCGGCTCCTGCCAGCCGTCTTGTGCAAAACATCGCTTTAAATTATTTATTTATTAAATTAAGTCACCTTTCACAGACAGTCACAACAAGCATTTACATTAGGTTTGAGAAACCTTTTTAAAATAGCAGTATATTTTTTGTAATCTTTTAGTTATTATTTAGAGAGACCTATTAATAATGAATTAATAAATAAAATTCTAAGTTTCAACTAAAACTAGGACACATCTGGAAAAATCCAGATATGGCATCCCTAGTATTAACGCTGTGCTACTTTTAGCACAAAAACTGTAATGGTCTTAAGGTATAAGAAGAAATGGATTAACCACTGGATGCAGCTGGTATACAATGTAAAAACTACTCCTTGTATACTGACTGACTGTTGGTTGTTGATTAGTTATGGAATGAGAAGCTTAAATGGTTAAGTGGATTTGATTCCCACCAGGACAAATGTTGTGTTATGAGGATAATTATTTGTTCTGTCTATGATATAATATAAAGTAATGCTTATTTCCCAGAGAGTTAGGCAGAAACAAATGCTCTCATCTTACTATGGTCCTGACACTAGCCTTTTGCTTCATCCACATTCATCAATTGCTACACGCATATCTGTTGTTTCTTGGTACTTTTCACTCACCCATATCTTCACAACGTCACCAATTTTCTCAGTTAATGTTCACTGTGGACAACATCTTCCGACATATCTACTCTTATATTTTTATTTTATTAGTCTTCCATCATCCATCCTCTACGTGGTATTTGAAAATACAAATAACAGTTTATCAGTGGACTGGACCATTAAAGGCTACACACCATGTGGCGGGTTGTTGGGTGACCGGACTTGCAGCGGGATTCGATATAATGTTGTGCGGCCCGGTGTGTCAGCCTACCACATTTTAAGTAATCATTATTTTGTAAATACAATGCAGCACTAAGTTTCAATCTGAATACTGTATCACCCATTTACAGCTAATTATCCATTGGAAGTGGTGCAATCTCTGCCTAAAGAACTAGAACCAGGTGTGTACTATGGATGGGCACAAGTAGATAACGGTTCAGTCCTAAAAATGGTGGCCAATATTGGTTGGTGCCCATTTTATCAAAACAAACAAATGTCAGTGGTAAGTAGGTGACTATGAATTTTTGTTAATATTCAATTAACTTGACATTGATATCTTTAAACATAATTGTAATGAGAAGAAAAACTTGTAATGAACCCCCATACAAACCCATCTAGCCAGCATGGTATAGAACACTCTTTTCTAAGGAGGAGGCCATGTCCAGCAGTGGACTAATAAAAGTTGTTGATGATGATATCTTACCTAAAGTTACTTCATAAAATGTATTCATCATCATCATCAACAACCCATAATGTCCCACTGCTGTGTTCGGGTCCTCTCTACGGAGGGTTAAGGGCACACGTTCCCACGCTGGGCAAGTGCGGATTGGGCACATAAAATGTATTAGCTTTTAAAATGTTTAAGTAGAAACATTTCAAGTCAACTAGCATGCTAACTCCTGCATATCCAATGATCCAACAGGTGTTGAATTGACATCATCTGCAGGACTACATGTGTATAGATTTTATTACTCATTGTTATTCATTTTTATAGTTAAAACTATCAGATTATTTTTTAATTTCATCCGTAACAGAACTATTGGTAGAAGTGAAAGTAAAACTATCAATTAAATTTATTTTTTTGAGGTAGCAACAGAAATTAATGAGTAATATTATTATTGCAGGAGACTCACATCATCCATAAATTTAATGGCGACTTCTATGGGTCAAATCTCAAAATATGTTTAGTTGGTTTCTTGAGGGGTGAGAAAAATTTCAATTCTCTAGATGACCTAATACAGGCTATCAAGCAAGATATATCAGATGCTGAACTACACTTGAAAGAAGCAGAAGAGCTCAAGATCAGCAGTTTCTTTACAAATATAAAATGACTACACTTTTTATTATTATGATTTATTGTTATATATTTTTTTAATGTTATAGTTAAAATGTTGTTATATTTTTGTCAATACATAAAAATAGATCACTGCCAGTTCTTTCATGGTATATATTTAAAAATTGAATTTGGTTATGGTAAAAAATTTTTAGTCTTACTCATATTCATATTTAACTTTAAGAAGCAGTTTTGCTATTTTGACTTCAAAAGGCGTGTCTCCTACGCCTTATATTAACGAAACATGTTAGCACAAATTTGCAGTCTCCTGTGACTTTTAAACAGAACATATATACGAAAACTGCAGAACCACAAAGGTTTGCAATTGAAATTCAGTTTCAGTCCACTTTGGATGTTTTCTTGTTTGAGCTAACAAAACATTTTGTTAGCTCAAACAAGAAGAGTTTGATGTTAGAAAACACAAAAAGGTGTTGTAGGAGACCCCGGCTTAAGGCTGTAAGTAAAAAGTGGAAATCATTCTGAACAGCCAAGTGAAAATATGTTTCTGAATAAGGCTGTTAAATAAGTATGTTACATGACCAACCTTGTTTCTTTTACCATATAGACTTGTACTTGAAATGTGATATTTTAAAGTGATATGTAAATAAAAATATTTACCATTTAATTATTTATTGTTAAAATAAAATTAAACCACAATATTCCCTTTGAAAAAGCCTTTAATATTACTGTTTGACTGGATGCATTTTCACAAAAATGTAAAACATCACTCCTTACAATGGAAATAAAAGAATCTTAAATTAATACGGCTCTCTCTCCAGGCAACTTAATGTTGTTTTCTTCTAAATGAACATCCTGAAACAAAAATAAGAAGCAGTTAACAATTATAATCTTTATGTTTTACTTAGAAGAAGATTGTAACATCTTAACTGTCTTAAATGACAGATGAATGAAACATGCTGCATAACCTAGAATGGTTAACATAGCATTAGTCTTATAATTGCTAGAGGATTTGTAACACTTTCAGTAGAGCAGAATAAATAGCACTTTTTGGTAATATAATCATAAAAATTTGAATACTGACAATATTATAAATATTACATATATATTTTTATTGCTTTACCACACCACCACATGCAAAAATTTTTGATCCACGACTGCTGGCTGGGCAAGTTGCAATTCCTGCTACAGTGTACACACTTTTGTAAGGAATAACAGACATAGGTACACAATGTTCTCAAAAAACATGCTGTATCCATTCATTTGTGTTTTGTAGGATTGCTGAAAACATACTTGGTAATTTGTTAACAGCATTAGCAAATGGAAATCAAGGAGTGGTGCGCCATTGTAAGTAACACTATAGTTGCATATATTTTAAAGGCAATCTGTATAATTCAGTATTCTATACAATACTTAGACAATGAGAATACAATACCTTAAAGTGCAGGTAATTTATGAAATATTATTCAATCTAGAAATAGAAAACTGGTATTCTATACAATATCCAAAATAGAGCTGGTAATTTAAATCTATCAGAACATATCAGAAACAATCCACACAAGCTCATAAAATTCAAATGATTCAACAACAACAGATGGGATCTGGTGGACGTGATACACTTAGCTCGTCTTAGCGGTCACTGATCTAAACTAGTTTAAGATATATAACATTGATATGTATAAATAAGACCAAAACCTATTTGTTGAATGAAAGTGGACCAGTTGTTACTCTATATAACCTACCTATACGTACATATATGTACCTATGTTGAATATCATCATTTACATACATAAATTGCCTGAACACCCTGGTTATTTTTGGTTTACGTATTGTATAGACTACCTGAATTACATAGATTAGTAGGTAGTGACATGTTAAGAGAGTATTTAGGTACTAATAGGAATACTGCAGTTGTGATAGTGGCCTGAATGCATAAATGTGCCATCAGGCTTTCGTGCTGTGATTGAGTTAGGGAAAAAAAATTCCTCTGGGACTGGTAAAGCATGATGTTGATATGGGGAGGACCCGAAATAACGCCAGGGTGTTTTTAGTGGAAACACCACATACTCCTGTCTCCTGGGACCTGAGGCATCAAAGGCCTGAAGAGTTTTACACCCCATCAAAAAAAATAAGGGTACTAATAGACATATTTTTTAATAACTATAGGGATGTTCTAGTTTCGTATTCCTAATAAAATAATGGAATACATAACTTACAATTTCAATTAACATTAGACAAAAGTAAAATTAATAAAAAACTAGTGAGACATGAGGATATTTATCAAATTAAGAGCACTGTGTCAAGGTCTACTTTCTTTATCTCAATAATGTTGTTCTTCAACATCTTAAAATTGAATCACATTTTAAGAACAGCAAAATTCTAAAGATATAAATCATTCTCAAATTATGATCATTCTGTTAAAACCTACAACTCACTATTGTATATAAATAAATAATAACTCTTACCTATGCATCAGGGATGCAACATTTTGTAAATGTACAGTTTATAAACCATCCACAATAGATATACTACTAACGTAAATTTGAAAAATTTGTTTGCTTAGTGGAATCAACTAATATTAGAAGGACATTAACACAAATCAAATTTTAAGATTCTATTAGTGTTCTTTAGTCCAGTTTTCAAGGAAGTCTAGTATTATAAGCATTACTGTGCAACAAAAAAGTGCAGGAAAAACTAGGGGGCAATATTTGTTATGGAAGCTTCCATTGTGTGAACATATTAGGCTGAAATTCATATGAATAGAAATATTAAAGAAAAGAATTGATAATTTTTAAAAGATTTCAACAGAGTTTGCAGCAGTATAATATCTTTCTTTTAAGGTTGGTTCCGTACGATTTTCTTAATGGTACACAAATTTGAACATGCTGCAATTGAGCTTACATGTTTGCAGCTATATAGTTTCTATCGGAGCAATGACTATCAGTATCAAAATGCCTGAAATTATTTCAGTGAGAGCTCAGTTCATTATGTTGTATGTTTTATTCAAGATCAGCCTATTCCTATCCACAACTAGGAAACTCCTCCTTCAAGAAGCAGATACTATCCCAGTCTCATCAGGTCATATTATATTATAATGAAATTGAAAATAAAAATAAAGACCTTTAGAAAGTTACTACTTCATAATACGGTGCAACATTATGAAAAAACATTTGAAAAAATATTGTGCAATCAATACAAATAGAAAGCTTACTAGTAGATAACAAGTATGTATGTACAAATAATAACAAGTATGTTACAATGTTATTATTATATTCAAATAATGTTCATGACTTCAAATAGCCTGCAGAGATAATTTCTAATTTTTATTATTGAACTTATTTCAAAATTACACCACAGTGATATTACTACGATACACAGTTTGATATTTACTTCAGATTAAAGGATGGTAATGTTGTCATATGGGAAAAGTAAAATTATTGCTATTATGACCAAGAGAGAGGTCTATCTTCATCAGTTAGCTACAATAGGTTGGTGACATTTGTTTGAAATGTACCTTTGTACTTACAAACATAACTTTTAAAAAAGGAAAAAACAGTTAAGTCTACAAACCTGCTGATTCAGACTACAGAAGGTACAACTTATTTTGAAAGTAAGGCTTGGAAAAGGTTTGTGCTGGTGGTGGAAAATTTTCTTGGAAATTATAAATATGTCACATCATCTGTATCATTATATATCATCTGGATAGGATAAGAAATTATAGAGTTCTTCGACCAGGATCTAAAAGTGATGGAAGAAAGGGTACAGGGTATATAGGACTGTCACATGATGGCAGATTACTACTAGTCTTTGAAAACAAATTGTCACAAAAAATAAAAATGGTAAAAGTGCTGCTAAAAGTTGTTTTGTTATGTGTTTGTGTTTAAGTTTAACATTAATTTTATTTTATTTTTCTTCTTTTTAACTATTGAATCTCTTAATTAAATATTAAAATAAAATATTAATTAATTATTTCAAATAAAAAGTCAATATTTAAAAATATATTAGTTATGATTTTCTCATATTTACTCTTTCGTTGGAAAAATGTAAAAAGAAAATATTAAAAAAAAAACAGATCCAATCTTCTGAAACCATCAACAGTTTCATGAATTGTTGACATAGGGGTACTCAAAACCAATCTAACATTTAAGGGCAACAATACCACTGTTGACCAGTGTTATTGACTGTATTTATAATTGCTTTGCAATAAAAATAAATAAAGGAGAGACTATAAGCTTCTTTCAAGAACGTATGTTTAACAACATGATGCAAAGCATGCATGCAAACACTGAGGGAAAACAAAATAACCATGATAATGTTAGTTTTACAAATACAAGACTCGTATAAAATAAATCCTTACCCTCCGTTAACCTCGCGCGACCACCGGTGGGTTGACACAGGATTGTTGAACAACCAGCACATACGACCACCCTTTGCGCGTGACTGAATACGGTTGTGATTTTGTAGCAGCCAGGGCACTTGACATCCATGAAATACGAGTTCGGATGTGGCACCAGCCTCTTCAACTTGTGTTTCCTTTTCTCCGAAGCAGGAGAAGGATGCAATAAATCAATTGCGAGCTGAAATCCCGAATTATTAACATTTAGGTTATTTGATCACTTTCGACATTTCACACGTTATAATGCCTAATAACTTGCAGACACTCCTTGTAATAAATTTAAGAGGTATTTCTCTCATCCTGTAAATAAGGGGAAAACTTAACGCTTCAAGATTTGTGAATAGGTTGTCTGACATGTCAGATACTGCCATGTGTATCTGCTTGTTTGGACAAAACCGAATTTCCATGAAAAGTTCATAGGCACTATTTCATATACTCAATGCTTTCAGAAAACGATAAAGTACACAGAGAACTCTGAATAAAGGTCAAAAACATTAAATATTTTTCTTTGATAAATAAAAGTACACACCGGCATGGTTACAGCTTTGATGCAGAACCGGAAAAGGAAAGAGCGCCAATGATCCAATGACAAGGACTGAATACCGTAGACAAACTAATCAAAAGCTTTAGTCGCGTTCCAATGTTGCCAACGTAGAGTGAGTAATGCTCAGTTTTTAATGATTCATTCGTACTAAATTAACCTTTTGCAAGTTATTAATTATTTAAATAAAAAAACTGTATTGTGTATTTCATTTTTATTTTATTTTTCCGTTCGGTAGTCCCCTCGATTACCACCTCCTCGTGGCATGTCGGACATAAACCGGCAAAATCGCACGCCGTCTAGGGTACTAGGACCCGGGGAACCAGGTACACTCTAGAAATAAAACCCAGGAACCCCCGTTCCCGGGCCTGGCGTATCGGCAGAGTTCTAAATCCCTCCCGGTATCGCTCTGCCATCTCCTTGGCAAGCATAACTTGCTCGTAGAAAGCACCACAACAAGACCGCAATCATGTTACCGAGTGAGAAAAGCTCCACCCCAATGGCCGTCACGAGATCACTTCTCGGCTCCTAACACGCTGGACATACTGCCTGCGTATGCAGCGCCATGTGCACGGTCTGGCCTTCGCAGCGGTGGCACCCAGGCGTTGGATCCTTGTGGAGCAGACCCAGGCGATCTCCCTAGCATCTTTTTCCAGTGATCATCTACGTCAGCTGGTATGAGAGGATCCCGTTACGCCTCTTAAGCAAATCCTCCATAACGGGTCTTACCGCCGCAATAACGGCATACCCATAAATTTGCAGATCCCCTAAAGATCAATACATTTACTAGTTAGTTAGTAATTTGATTCTTAAAATAAATATTTAGTTATATATTAGCTGACGCAAAAAAATATAATAGCAAATACTAGAATATATTAGCGTCAAAAAATATATTAGCAAATACTGAAATATATTAGCGTCAAAAAATATATTAGCAAATACTGAAATATATTAGCGTCAAAAAATTCCTTCGCCTGCTAGTGTCGTTCCAAAAGACTGGAATTTTCATCAAAACTAAATAAATGAATCGTAACTGATTTCTAGGTTGAAAATAGCTTAAATATGAATTCACAGAATTTTTTCATACAAATTTTACACATTTTTTTTTACACCAACTGTCTCTGGTCTAGCTTAGGCGGTATTCTGTGATAGAGCTGCTGTTGGCTTGACATGCTAACGTAACCTCACTTAAATCAATTTACCAAACAATTTCGCATAATATTTGGATTTCAGTGTACCTACGCCACAAAAAAAACATATAAACTGATCTTGAGACTTGACGAGTAATTTAACAGTTTTATATTATGGCTGACGAAGAGTATGAGGCCGAAGATCCTGGGGCAGATTATGATGACATTGCTGAAGAAGACGACAACATTGAAGAAACTGAAGAGCAGGAGGAAGATGGTTATACTGTCCAATGTCTTGCGCCTGGGCAGGCCGGTGGAGGAGTAGAGAAATCGAAACGCATCACTTCGAGATATATGTCTAAATACGAGAGAGCTAGAGTACTAGGTGAGGTTATTTTATTCAATACTTAGCTTTAAACTACTACTATATTACAGATTAGAGATCTAATTGTAGATTTTATATACAAATGAACATCACCATTGCAAAATGTTGTTTTTTATTCAGTGGGTTTTGGGTTTGTTGCAAATAAATACAGTCCTTTAGTTGACAAACATTCCGTTTATTGTTTAGTTTCATACATACTTTAAAATATAAAATAAAAGGTACCTGTCGAATAACAAAATAAGTCAGTATTCAGTTTTACACTCTTAAGAAAATTATTCATGACATTTAATTGTTTCTTCACAATTATTATGAATTCTGTAAAAGGGAAACGATTGACATATGGCGACAAGATATTACATACAATAATACAGTTTAATTTGATACATATTTAACATACCTTTTACATATTCTGGCTTAGTTTTGTTCAACAAAACTCTTGCTATACAATCAACGGATTTTTGTTCAATACTTTATATAAATAACAATTCAGGACATATTTACCATTTCAAAACTTCTTACATTCTGACATGAAAAATATTCACAAAAACTTATCGTCTTTAAATAGACATTTAAAAAGAATACTTTCGAATATAGAATTATTAATTGGCTTTTAGTAAATCAATAAAGAGGATCATATCAAGGTTGGACTAGCGTCAATTTGATCAATTCTCAACACAAAATAATAGAACAACGGATTGTTCTTTAATAAAATATGACACCTGAATAGTGTCACATTTAGGATTGGATTAGTACTTCAGGAGGTTATCCCTTACAATTATACAAACAAATTAGAAAACTTTACCTCGTTATAATATTATTATATGCATATCGATACCAATAGTAATATTAGACAGATTTCTTTAATGTGGAAGTTGATTCTGCCAGTTGTTTTACAACTTCTTTACTATAGTCTTAGTAAAAGAGTTTCAGTTTGACTCATATTCTGTTGTCATCTTCTTCCTAGCCTTATTATTCCCAATACTAGTCCGACATTGTTACCTACGGTTATTGTTTAACCTTAACAACCACTGGTAACACCCCGGGCAAAGCTAGTTTATAAAAAGTAGCCTAGGTAGTTACTTAGGTTACTTTTTATTAGACTAGCTTTGTTGCTGATGTAATGAGTTCCTTACTACATCAGCTATCTGAAAGTGAAATTCCAGTGAAAATCAGTCTAGTCGTTCCTGAGATTAGTTGGAACAAACAGACAGACAAAAATTGTGTAAAATGTTACTTTGGTTTATATAAAATACACCTATGCATTTAGTAAAAAGTGTTTCTTTTAATATTCCAAACAGACACTCCAATTTTATTTAGTTCAACTGGTTTTACCAGATTAATCAGGCTTCCCATGGAGTGACTGCTATCAGACTATTGACGGTTTGATGAGAGTAACTTCTCAATGTAATTTACCATAGATGTTGATGACAACCAGTACCCATTGTTTTCAAATGTAAGGCACAGTTGTGAAACATTGCCAACTTCCATACTCTTGGGTGTTATTAGAGAAAAAAATAGAAAATCTTGTAAGAAAAACTGAATAACAGTTTTTGAACTAACCTGGAAATCAAACATTCACTAACATTCGCTAACTGTTAGACCAATGAGGAACTGCATATTCTTTTCAAATTCTTTTTTCATCTCTAACCAAAAAAATTTCATGATATGTTTCAGGAACAAGAGCCCTTCAAATTGCTATGTGTGCACCCGTAATGGTGGAGTTGGAAGGTGAAACAGATCCTCTACAAATAGCTATGAAAGAACTAAAACATAGTAAGATACCCATCATCATCAGAAGATATCTTCCTGATCATTCTTATGAAGACTGGACTATAGATGAACTATTAGTTACTGACATATAAAAATAATCTTTATTTCTCTCTCACACAGATTTTTTACCAATCAATTTACAATTGCTCCATCTTAAATTAGATAATGTGTTTAATTAGTGAAACTGTGCGAAAGACTGGTATCTGTACTAGGAAGACCTGTATGACAGATTTACCAGCCTCTCCAACTCTAGATATATTACGAAATCTTATCATCATCATACTGGCATACTGCGAGTTTAAAGGAAGTAGGAGCATGCGGTATGTGACCACTCACAAGAAAACATGAATAGAATGATCTGTCTTTAGTCCTAATCACTATAAACCTGTAGTAATCATTAGGTGCTCATACTAATCTGAATAAAACTTTCAAAATAAGAAATATGTCTAACAATGTATGTTGTAAGTTATATTAGGTAATGTAATAGTTTTAAGAAAAATAAATGTTGATACTTTGATGCAATAACTAGTTTTTTTATTTACTACTGAAAAGTGCGACCGCAACACCTTGGGAAAGTGATGTGCGTTTATCCCAACATATAATATGAAATATGAATGAAAGCCAAATAGATTTGTCATGCGATCCAGCTAAATTGGATACCGAAGTCTGTACAGTGGTAGGCGACCAGGCCGCTTTGAGGGAGAATGCTACTGGCAGCACCAAAAAGTCATTGCAACAGGCATTTGATTTATCACAAGACCACACGCACAGCAGGCACTACAAAGGTAAAAAATCTCTACCAACATCTTCAGAGGCTATCATCAAGGATCATGATGGTAACAGCTGCCCCCTGAATGGCAAAGAATATCGACACAACGAAACCCTAAGAGAAAAAAATGTCTGTTAGCCCACCACTTCCAGGATTGAAGAAGAACCCAACTCAAAACTCACCAACCTCTATTAACATTTCCAATATACGCAGTGATCTCACAATAGATATACCTGATGAATCCACTGAGTCAAAAGAAAGCCAAACTCAATCAAAGAAAGCCAGTAAACCACCACCAACAATCCTATATGGAATTATGGCTGTCTCTAAACTTCGTACACAGTGATTGTTACAGTTATAAAATATTCACAAAAGACCAGTTGAGAGTAATTGCAAAGACAAGCGAAGCATACAAGGACATTATTGACCTTATTCGAAAGAATGGAGTCATAGGACATACATTCACACAAAAGGAAAAAGGGAGCTGTAGAATTGTGATTAAAAACCTACACCACACAACTCCAAAAAATGCCATTTTTGATGAAATAGAAAAAACTGGGTATACGAGTATAGTCAGAGGAGAAATTGTTTGCGCAATTTCTAGAAGAAATAAGAAACCGCTGAATATATTTTTCCCGAATGTAGAACTTGGTCCAAACAACCCTCACCTTAATGCTTAAGCGTATAGATTCCATACTACACAAAAGTTAAAATAGAAGATCCACGAAAAACAAATGAAATTCCATAATGTACTAGATCTCGAACAGTATGGACACACGAAAAATAATTGCACGCTTCCATATCGATGCGTTAAATGCGCTGAAGGTCATAGAACGATGGATTGCCCAAAGATAGCTAGAAATACACCTGCCACCTGTACATTGGAGACCATCCTGCAAACTACAAGGGATGCCAAGTATATAAAGAGATCCGCGCAAATAATAATAATAATAATAAAAATACGTTTATTTCCACCACAAAGAACTCATTGTACAATAATCATTGAAGTTAGTACAGATACAATATTTGTAGCTTGGGGTGGACTGGAGCCTAAACTAGGCCGAAACCTGTATTTCAGGACTCCAGCAAATGAATCTATCCCACAAAAAAGTTCCACAAATATGAAGCTTCCGAGAAGTAATACTGTTGGCTTCCAAATGGAAGACTTCCCCCCACTGAAACCTAACCTTTATATTAGGCAATAACCTCCAAGCTCACAAACTCGAGATTCTGAAAATATGGCATATTGGAACAAAAAAAAAAAGAGAATACACAATCAACAAGTTCATTAGAACAGATAATCATTAAGCAATCAGAAAAAAATTATATCCTCATTTAACAGATAGGTGCGTTAATGAGTCTCGTTACAACTATAATTGCCCAATTTAACAATTGATTAGATTCCTACGTGTTGCTGCATGAAACGTAAATGGCTAATAGACAAATTTACGAGAAGTGTAATTAATCTTACAAAGTAACAGTATAGATGTCCTTCTAATATCAGAGACACATATGACGATCCACAAAATCATCCTAATGAGAGGGTACAATATCTATTACACTAACCATCCAGATGGAACGTCACACGCTGGATAAGCCATTTAATAAAAGAAAACATCCAACATCACCTAACCTTCAAACAATCATATCTATAGGGCACTGCGATATCAGTAGACGACTGGCAGGGCTCACTTAACATCGCAGCGGTGTACTGCCCGCCTTGGCATCGAATTGGTGAGCAAATGTTTAATGATTTTCTTGATATACATTCTTCGTAATAGACACATTCCTGGAAGAGACTGCTAAAACACCTTCCAGGGATCCAGACTAACCACAACCAGATGCAGAGAATTGAAAAAGGCAATAGACTCAAATTCGCTTAAACAATTAACATGTGAGCCAACTTATCCTAAAGTACCTACGGGCCAGCTGATCCTAAAAAAGCGATTTGGTAGATGTCTTCATCGCGAAAGGTATGTCAAGATTGTATACACATATAGAATCCTGCTTGGTAACTCCAATCATATACTAGTGGTCTACACACTAAGCACGACAACCGTCTTCAAAGAACCTCCCAAAACGCTATACAGTCGTAAAACTGGCACTGGGACACTTATCGGCACTTTATACAAGAAAATGCAATCTATATATCCCGCTTAAAACAGAAGAAGACAGAAAAGGCAGCTTTTTACACAACCAATCTTATTCAAAAAGCTGCTTCGATGTCTACTCCAAGTTAAAGTATGGTACTCAAAACCGGGACTCCACGTTGGAAATACGGGATATGATAACTGTAAAACGAAGGTTATGGCGATAGTGGCACATAAGCAGGAACGCACACTATAGAAGAGCGCTCAACAGAGCACAAAAGGAACTGAAACGAATGCTTAAAGAACATGAAAGAGATACGTACGGTGGAAAGAAAAACTGACAATTTATCACCATATACAGCAGATGATTACTCCCGTTGGAAAATAACCAAGTCATTAAAACGGCCATAAAAACACATGCCTCCATTAAGACAATCAAATGGTGAATGGGCGAGAAAGCCAGCGAACAAGGTGGAAGTCAAATCAAAAAAATCAAATCAACAACCCATAATGTCCCATTGCTGGGCTCGGGTCTTCTCTCAGGAGAGGGTTAAGGCCATATGTCCTCACACTGGCCAAGTGCGGGTTGGGGACTGGCAAGAATACGTTGTGGCTACGTATCTTGCCGTTGGATGTTTTTTAAGCCGCCTGAAGGCCTCCAAATAAGCTTCACGACTGTTATCGTATGATAATAACCGGGGCCGACTGCTTAACGTGACCTCCGAATCACGGAGACGCTCATGGTAATATGCCACCAGCGGTCACCCATCCACTGTCCGCGCCGTCGTTGCTTACCCTTGTGGATTGTTTCTAATCACCGACTGGAACTGAGCTATGAGTGACTTGTGGAAGGTGGAAGTATTCGCTGGTTTTCTGAAGGATGTATTCAAACCCAGAAAACTAATCAAATCTTCGAATGCGAGGCATTCTACCTCGTCATTAGGTAACTGTCTGTTGCTACTTTTACATCACTTAAGTTCTCTCGACCACGTTTAAATGAAACATGTAACCAATAACACTAAAATAATTGTTGCTAACGCAAGAGTAAATTTTCTTGAGATTGCTTGAAGAAAGAAAAGCTACCCGCGAGACGTCCATTGTTGTAAACAAAAGAAGAGTGACAGATAATTTATAGACATATTTAAAAAAATCTACACATAGGTGGTCAATGGTGTTGAAATTGGCCGTAAGTCCAAAATAGTTTCATGAACGAAAAGATTGTATTTATTCTGTGATTATCAATTTTTGGAATAACCTAGTTGTGTTGAGGTGACTCGTATTTCAAATAAACTCTCCGCTTTAAGTATCTAGTTCGTAATCAAATATATAACTCCACCATAATATTCCAGAGAAGTTTGTTTTCCTTAGGCCTCGTTATTGTTATTGAGAAGAAGCAAAGTGGGCTGTATATCAGGGTATGTAATAATAAAACTAGCAATTTGGATTCATAAACAAAGTAATCTTTATTGAGGAATCCAGGTTTTGAAATAAAGCAGACAACGTAGAGAACGCGTGTAGTTCCACCGCCTGTCGCGCTTCGTGGGACGCGCTTGGCAAGCGCACCGTGCTGAATATTGCTGATAGCTCCGCTACGCGGAGAACCTCGTTCGTACGCCAGTACCCCTCCGACCAGCGATGCTGTGCTGTCTCCGGAAATAGAGTACGTTCGCCGTCTCCCCGTGCACTGTTGCGAACCGTTCGCCGCTGCAGCCAACATTTTAGCCACTGAATCGCGGTTAATAATAGAGTTGTCGTTAAATATTTTATGTTTTCCCTGAAACATTTCTTTCGCTTCGTATAATTTTGTTGAGCAGGTAAAAAATAACCGCTATTCAATGGTGACGGTCTTAACCCGAATTGCATTTTGGATGGAATGCAAGTCGTGTTGGGCCGCGAAATAAGTGTTTTCGCTGGTGCAGTGTAGATGTTTACAACGTCTTTAGATTGGCCGATCAGGTGCGCGAGTGAGTGTGCAAATGACTGATAGTCCGTCATAGCGGGCTTAAGTTAAACAACATGTGGACCAAAGGATTGACGCTATGGAGGTTTACTTTGTGCATGTTGTTCGTGGTGTCAGCGTTTGCCGCTATAGCGAGAGGTGAGTCCTTGTCGCGTGAGTGGGAGCAGATCTTCGCTCGCACTCTGCGTCACTACATTGCAGCTATTTTCGGCGTAACTTGCGCTGAAATTATGTAAAAAGCTCACGTATGTGCGCTATTTTTGGCGGTAACGTTAGGTGAAATTTTGTATGACAAAATGATCGAGTGACCGAGAAATTAAGAAATTTCCATTTGCTTTTTTTTCTTATATTCTCTAACCGGTTTGTTAGGGTTAGTGGAGTGAAGGTAGAGCGCTGTCAACCGCTTCGCTTCATCGCAATGCTAGATACGTAAATAGAAATACAGGGATTTGTCGTTGTACGTCGCCATCTTGTGAAAAACGATAGGATCGTGACGACATTATAAAAGTATAACACACAGATCTAGGTCATGTCATAACTTCATACTAAGTGTTTTTGGTAGAGATTCTAATTAGCTATAATAAAAAAGACCAAGGTCACCTCTTAAATTTGTGCTATTTAAATATCTAAAGTAGTAGTCATCAGAACGATTGCCAGAAAAAATATTGGTAGATTTAATTTACAAAATTATTTTATAGGATATTTTTATTACACTACAGTGTTCCAGTTCCAGAATAAGTTACCTATTCGTGATCAAAAAAAATCTCATAAATTTATAGTTTTACTAACGTCTATTCCTCCAGTGGGTTTCATAAAAGTCAACTAAGTGATCAAACTAAATAGCTCAATAGCACAGCAGAGAGAAGATAAATTTGAAATAATACCGACATGTGTAGACAGCGTGGCAAAGACCAAAACCTCCTTCCTTAAGACAGGGTTGTTTAACAGTTGACTAATAAAGGCTGGTTGGTGATGATGATGATGATGACAATGGTAACCATAACGCACTCTAAGCTACTATGCTTATTTGTCTATTATTTTGATTTTAACGCTATAATTTTAAGAAATACTTACGAAAGCTTATATATAGTTACATGTAAGTCAATGTCAACTAACATGGCCCACAACATAAAACACAAACATCTAACTGTGGAACGACGCAGCAAGGCCGGACGTATTAACTGGATCTCTTAAAATACCGTGAATATGTAGAGCGTCCAGGAGTTCATCTATTTTAATGTGTACATGTTATTATTTAATGTTCGTAATTACTATAAAAACCTAGTCCTAACATCATTTTAATGAAGAAAATAAAAAAAACAGTGCTTTTAAATGTAGGTATTTACTGCTTGAAAAATAACCAAAAATTTTTTTTAGAAGTTATGGTTTGTCATCCGCCATCTTTGTTCCTTCCTTTTTCTTCCAACTATGATATCATAGCCTTTCTTCTTTTCTTTACTTTCCAACAAGAATAAATTATTTACTGAACTCATTAAAAACTACATTAAATTATTTTATATACTTATAGTATATCATCATAGTTGTATAATTAACTAGTACTACCCGGTATTTCACTTGTGTTTTATTGTGGCTACTACAGCCACAATATGACACAAAGAACATTTTCTGAGGCTGGCAGAATACTTTGTGGATCACACAGTGTTGGCTTATGTGGGATTTGAACCCTCAACACTCAGAGCAGTAGAAATCGACGTGGGAACCGCTTAAACCACTAGGTCAATTGTGCAGTCAAGATTACCCTTTTTCCGTGATTTTTTTTTTAATTCTGACAGCAAATATTTATTTATACTTTATGCACAGATGTTGCAAAGGTGAAGTTAATTTTCTGCCAGTTGACCTTACGACGATGCAGAGCCGAACATAATAGATACACAGAAATTCAAAAAAGGGGAGAGGTCAAATTCGGAGGGTGGAATCTGAAAGTGTGTTTATAAAATGTTTTGCGTAACAGATATTTAAAGTTTGCCAAATTTTTCCATCCTCGAGGGGGAGAGCGTTCCATCAGGACAGATTGAACTAGAAAAGCAGAACGAGATAAGTCAGAGCGATGAGTAGTAGTGAAGAAAGAAGAAAAATAAGTAGATTATTGGACGACCTAAATACTGAAGTTGAGTAGTTAAATACGAAGGAGAATTGTTAGAGAAAAGAGTAATGAGTAGGTGTATATATATATATATATATATATATAATAGAAAATAATCACATGATAGTTCGCAAAATACAAATATAAATTTAGTGTTTTAATTTTTAATAGTGTCTGAGCATTTCGAATTTTGATCGTAAAATAGACATACCTATAATGCAGGCAAGCTAAGTCTGTCACTGATACACGTCGCACAAGTTTGCGACAGAAGACAGAAGTTCTGAGTTTGTTTGTTCGCCAGGTGCAAACTTTACTTGGCTGCGTTGTACTTATTTCTGGTTGATGTACTACATCACATCAAAAGCTTTTAACAGTATACTGCGGAGGTTTTGACTGGTTGATGCATGGACATGAATAATTGAAATGGGAAAGAAACATTGAGAAAGCTAAATATTAATGGGTCAAGCAACAAAAAAGAAATTATTATTCAGATTAAGACTGAGATGTAATTGTTCTATAAAACTCGTTTATCTCAGCTAGGAATTATATTTGCAGCACTGTTGTTTTGCAGTAGATGCCCGTTACGTATGAAACGTTCAGCGTATGAAACTCAATGCGGAGGCGTATTTACTGTATATAGGTCATATTATCACGAGATTCCTCTTACAACCACAAATAGATCAACTGAAATCACAAAGATACGATTGATGGACAACCTGCCATGTAATTGCCTATCGACTATTACTTTAAACTGAATCACTTACGAGATCCCAACCCGACCCTGTTAATGTTGTTGGTAACAATAGTAGGCGTTGTTATAAGCCTTAAATTCACGAAAGAATTACAAAAAGTCAAGTCAAAGATGGAAGCAGATTTCGCTATAATTAAATTATTTTCATTCATAACCGGCGTTCGGCATTCTGAGCTTCTTTACTAGAAGTATAGAAACGCTAGCTGTAGGTAGGTAATCACACACAATTCGCTGAGCATATTGTCGTTGAGATATAAAGAACAAAATTGATGTGAAAATAGTCTAAAAAATCTTTAAAGCAGTTTGTATACCGATTTTTAAGAGCTCAATTGGTGTAGAGCTCTTTAAGATTTTGCGATTGACGAGCGAGCATTTTGATAAAAATAGATACCAATGCTCACCTTAAACGACAAGGTACAGATATATATAGGTTTGATACCAATATATTTAACACAATTAATACAATCCCTGAGTACTTATTGGAAAGACGATTGCATTTTTCACTAGATCCTGATTTCTGGATGTGGATTAGTGATAAGATAATCTATAAAAGAGAAATTATGTAGTGTCGTGGGACACCAGGTAGGAACGAAGTTCCTTCGGCTAATGTAGAATCGACACAAATTGCAAAAAAAATCGTGCTCAATTTTATGTAGGTTTTCTTGATTTTTCTCTTAAATTTTGCTGATTAGTTTTTATTTAAGTACAAGAAAGTATTTAGGAAATTCAGTATTTTAGGAAATAATAAATTACTTAAAATAAAAAAAAACATCGTAATTTAAATTATCAACTAAAATAACAAAATATGTGTCTTTATTTTTGTTTGACAACATTTGTCGCGCCTGCGCACGTCTCATGTAACGGTTTTATTCCACGCACTTTCTTCCACGGATTTTTTCTTACGGTTTTACTATCACATTTTTTTCAGTTCGGTCGCGCAGCAAAATCCCTATCCCCTCCAAGCCTGCCGTAAGGAACTTCGTTCCAATACAACTATTTTCACGTTTGATTCAATATTTTCGGTTACGCCTCCCTTTTCACATCTCCTCGCTCATTGCTTTATCCTCTCTTTTTTTGCAAAAAAACTTTTTCACAAAGAGTACACTTTTAGGAGCTCAAAATAATTATATTCAGTTGTTTCAGCGATAGTCGCGAGGTATTGTTTAGTTGATATTTCTCATATAATAATAAGTGTTCATACTTTTTTTACGTGATACCCCCTCGGGCCTTCTTCATTCCACCGGGGTTTGCAGCGAGGCGGTGTGTCGGAATCGAACTGACTAAAACCACTCGGTGTGCCACTCTGCGCCTGAAACGTGAGGGATCCGGGAACTGCTGCTATTAACACATCCGGACCCCTCCCAGCGCCTGCTCGCACTGAAGTGGGCACCGTCTGCTGTTAAAACTCTCAATTTAGACGACGTACGGCACACGCGTAACGTCGCCTGCCCGAAAAACACCTGGGAAAGTCGGAAGGAAACGGTCCCGTTCTGGCGCTGTGCCCACTCGAGGGTGACCTGCTGAGAACCTCCACGGTGGCGAAACCAGCACGTGGAGCCTTCAGCCGCAACGACCAACGAGTCATCGTGGCTCGACGGGCAGCTTCAAGTCACTCGCTTACCTCGTCGGGCGGAGGGCGAATGCCGTTCTCCGCCCGGAATTCAGCCACCCGTCGATATACTTCGGTGAGCACTTCCGCCTCCAAATCCCACGGAGGTGTTCCGATCAAGGCGTACACCGCCTCGGTCGACACCATGCGGTATCCGCGTATGGCTCCGAGTGCCAATACCCTCAGAGGACGCCAGAGGCGCGCCTTATTCTGAGCGATCAGAGCCGCTACCCGTACCGGTGCGCCGTACAACGCCATCGACTGGACAACGACCCCAGTGAAGAGGCTTTTCGTTGCGCTGGCTCCAACCAGCCTCCTCGTACCGGCATGTCCTCGTGCCGGTTCGAGCCCTGATCCTCGTTGGTAGGTGGCTCTTCGACGAGCACTTCCGGCAACTTGCTCCCAAGCTGGTTGACGCTGCCTCCACCCTTGGGCGACTATTGCCCAGTTTGGGTGAGATGCCTCTTCACGGAGATTGTCCGGTCGATGGCACTGTACGGCGCACCGGTGTTGCCTTTGGCGCCTTGAGAGGGTATTCGCGGTTAGAGCCATACGCGGTTACCGCACCGAGTCGACCGAGGTGGCGTGCGCCATAGCCGGAATACCCCCGTGGGATTTGGAGTCGGAAGTGCTCGCCGAAGTTTATCAACGGGTGACTGAATTCCGGGCGGAGGAAGAGGAACGCGAAGCCGCCCGTCGAGCCACGATGCCTCGTTGGTCGTCCCGGCTGGAGACTCCACGTACTGGCTTCGCCACCGTGGAGGGTCTCCAGCTGGTCATCCTCGAGTGGGCAGGGTGGCAGCATGGGACCCTTTCCTTCCTACTGACGCAGGTGCTTTCCGGGCACGGTTGCTTCGGGAAGAACCGGCACTCGGTCGCCAGGAAGGAGTCCCGCCTGCCACCATAGCGACTGCAATGATGACTCGGCCCGGCACACGCAGGTGGTGTCCCCCGCCTGGGGGCCGCAGCGTCGGGCCCTCACTGCAGTCATTGGAGGAGATCGGTCGCTACCGGCCGTCGTACTCTCCGCTCCGCTTCAGAGGCCAGCCGCGAGGAGGCGACGTTACGCGTGTGCCGTAAGTCGCCTAAATTGAGAGTTTTTAACAGCAGACGGTGCTCGCTTCAGTGCGGGTAGGCGCTGAGAGTGGTCCGGATGGCATAAGAAAGTGGTTCCCGGATCCCTTCCGTCTTAGGTGCAGAGTGGCACACCGTGTGGTTTTAGTCGGTTCGAGTCCGACACACCGCCCCGCAGCAAACCCCGGTGGGGAAAAGGCCTAAGGAGGTTATCATACGTCATAAAAAAAAGTATTCTATGTATCCGTTTCATGAATTTTAGTAAAGTTGCCTGTGAGATAGAATATTCCTAGCCAGAGAGTTGCCTTTTTAAACAAAAGAAAAAGTAGAAAGATTTTCGTAAGTCCTGTACTGTTTAATTTTTCTGTAAAAGAGATACGTAGAGGTACAACATTTTGTATATTTGTGAGGCAGTTAGAGTCCACCAGAACTGAAACTCTGTTCTGTGCAAGCTAAAAAATATTTGGCTTATGTTAGTGTCGGTATATTCATTACTGCCTTGGTGGCGCAGTGGTAGCGTATGCGACCACTGTGCTTGATGTCTCGGGTTCGAGTCCCGGGTTGGAAATAATATTTGGTTGATCTACAAATATTTGTTTCGGGTTCGGTAGTTTTCTGTGTATAATATGTATGTATTTACAAAAAAAAGTATATATGTATTTATAACAATTGTCTAGCACCCATAGCACAAGCTCTGCTTGTGGCAAGTGGATGGCGTTGTGTTGGATGTCCACATTATTTATATTTATTTATACATATGAACCTACCTCGAATACTGTAGTAGGTGATTTGAAAGTGTATAGTGTACCTAATCATTAGAGTATTGATGTTCAGTAACTGGGTGCTTGCCAAGAATACCTAGGACAACAAGGGTAACAACATATCTTTTCTTTTCCTCGTCGCGAACATTAGTGATTTTGATTAACACGTTTTTTTAACCAATACTTTTTAACGTATTTGTAAGCACGTTTGTGCCAAGTGCGAGTCGGACTCGCGCACCGAGGGTAATGTTCAAACGTATAGGTATATTATTTGATGTAACTAAAAATTAATGATTTTCGTATTTTTTTTTACCAAATTTCAAAACTCTGAGTTCATAGAAAGCATATCCTGAAGGTTTTAATCCCCTGCGAGTGTCGAAAATTTACAATCAATAATCGGTTGAATCTTCTGATTGTGTGGGCTTAGAAATTTAATATTTTTTCAGCTCCAAGTGACGGTAGACTTGAGTGGTATCAAATTGATATGAATTTCAATTTGATACTACGTGCTCCTGAAACAGTGGGTCTGGACAGACAGACTTGTACCACCTTGTGAAGTACGAACTCTAAAAACGTTGAGGGTCTGCATGAGATCATTTTAATAGTTTTATCTAGTTGGTAAGTAGTGACTTTCATCACTATTGCTCGACTAGTGGGAGTCCGGAGTCAAAAGAGCAGACTGAGAAAAAACCTACATATATTGGCAAGAGGAGGAAAACTAGACGTAAACTCTATACCCACCTGTGTAGCCAACGTGGTATAGTGGGAGAGCCATGCTTCGGTATGAATGGGCCGGCTCGACTGGACTGATACTTTGGCCTCAAAAAAACCGGTGTGAAACAGCGCTTGCCCTATGTTTAACCGAGTGAGTGAGTGAGGATACCCGATGCTCATACGCCATCCCTCTCCCTCCATCCCCCAAAGGCCGGCAACGCGCTTGTGACGCCTATGGTGTTGCGTCTGTGTGTCTGTCCATGGGCGGCAATAATCGCTTACCATCAGGATAATCAGGAGGAATTTTTTTATGCAATAGAGGGATACGTATCGAGTTATTCTCCTTTGACTCCAATTAAAATAAAATAAAAAAAGTAGGTCAGTTCCTTATGCTGAGGAGAGGCCTAATCTGATGTTGTAACGTGGGTTGTTGGAAACGGGAATGAATATTTAAAATTTAAGCTGATTTTTAAACCTAAATATTTCAAAAATGGAAACGTACTTTTGTAGATTCTAAAATACTTATGTTTTACTTACTTGAATTTCAGCTGACGACGAAATACCATCTGAATCACAATGCCGGCCATACATCGAAAAAGCTCTTAAAGAGCTCGAGTCAGGAGATGTGGAACCAGGTAAGAAAATTCGATTAGCTATTTCTTAATTTACTATTTCATTTCTTATTTACCTCTCAGAGACGGTTTCCGTAATTAGCTAATGACCACTACGCAGAAGTAACGCAATAGGCCGTCATGTGTGGGTCATCACGCTGCATTGTTGCATTCACAATAAGTATGATCTCTTGGACGGACATTTTGGCAGAGCATGGCCCATATATATAAAAATAAAAGCCCGCGGTATGAACGTTTTATGAGAACTAAAATCGAGCGTTAAATAAAAGTGTGGCGTTACGTGTTTTTGCGCTCTTTTTACTTCGAGATTATGTATGTTTGTATTACAAAGTATACCTGCTAAGCTTATTTTTGAAAATGCTACATTTACCTTCTTTGTAGATACTCTTCACATAATAGGACTTCTTAAGGAGTTAACTTCAGTCGACCCATACTTTTTTTTTATTTAGGTACTCTGTACCAATATCTATTTATGTTTTGTGATTTTATAGTTACTTTTCAAAGGTACGCATTCAGGGTCAAACATAGTTTTTTTTGGTTTTAGTTGAAATAAATCACTAAAACAGACAAGTTTTTCATTACTTTAGTAAAATGGAGAAATAGATATACTCCGTTTTTAAGTGCGCGGAGGAAACAATAAGTAGGTATCGTTGAAAGAGCCAGTAAATAATAAGAAAAATACAATATTGTCCAAATCGTTTCTAAGGAATCATTTGCTTGGTAACAAATTTAAAAATTTAAACTTGTTTTTGCCCGTGACTTCGTCAGCATAAAGTAGTCTATGTCTTTCTTAAACAACCAAAGTATCTTTGTGCCAAATTTCTTTGAAATTGGTGCAGCGGTTTAGCCGTGAAAGCGTAATAGACAGACAAAGTCACTTTCGAATTTATAACATTTGTATGGAAATATGGATTATCCTTATGTAAACTATGATAAGAATTGCAGTTTACCAACTCATAAAAACGTATATAGGTACCTACATACAAGAATGGCAGATACTAAAATGTATTAGTTGGTTAAAATTATCAAATAAATAAATTAATAAGCGTTGACGTTACAACTAGGATTTCAGTAGGTCACTACTAAAACTTAAATAATGTACGAAGCGAGAATGAGTTATATCTTATGAATGTGTTTTAAAGCTGTCTTATTTTACGACATTACGAAACAGTTTCCGGTTGAGAGTAACAGCTATCTTTACATAGTTGCTATTGTATCTGACCTTAGCGAAACCAGGAATAATCCCGGAGTGACACAAGTTTGTCGGCGATGAGATGTCAGTACCAGATCTATTTTAAATACGTGAATCGTCGTCTCCTATATTAACACACGCCTAATAAAAAATGTCAGCATTATCGCTAGTTCACATAATATTTCGTTTGTTTTAAAAACAAACAGACATTAACGACCTGACACGCATAGCGGAAGTTTTCACTATAAACATTGGAAATACATTATACTCAATAAATGAAAGATGGTTTCTAGCCACATCATTCATGACAGAGCATGTTTACGCCCACGTGTAAAAGTTAAAACGTTTCAAGTCATATATATTTCTACACAAGAGAAAATATAGTTCCAATATTCCAGATAAAATATTGAAATGTTACTTCATTGTCATTCTACAAGTTTACAGTTGGTCATCTATATTTAGTCTCTTATTTATAGCTTCGCGCGTAGACGAGAGAGTCAAGCTGAATATCGGACGCACTGTTAATAAAACATTATGACTTTGAAAATTCTATACAATTTATACGGAGACCTAAGAATACGAAATTTCATTATTATGTAAGACTTTTATACGTTAAAAACTTTTTAACAAAAAAGAAACGACTTCTAAAAGCATCCACGTAAACTCCCCGTATAGAAACTCTAAAAAGTGTAAAATAAGCTGGTTTCAATTAGACTGGCTTAAATCACAATTCAATTAATATTTTTTTCCATATCTAATTCTATTAGTTTAAATAAAGTATTACTATAGTGTATGCTAGTGGCACCTTAAATCTCTTCGTAGTCGGTGCCAAGACAAAATCACAAAAACAATATTTAAAAAAATTAAGCGCCCCCAGTGTTGGGACATTTCCTTTTCAACAAAAAATAATCATTAATATTGGTTTGTAAATGACAATGTTATCTTGCGGATAACACACAGAAAAAAAGAAAAAATATACGGTCGATTTGAGACACCTCCTTTTTTGAAGTCGGTTAAAAATTAACCTAAAAGTATTAACAATTTACCAAAAGCCTAGTAAGTAGGACTTAGTCCTATTGTGTTCGACTCTTTTCAGTACCAACATCCGCATATTTGAAAATCTATTACTAATAATGTCAGACATGAAATTTTAAGAAAAAAAAATTAAATTGTGTCAGAAAAGTCTCTTAAAAATCTATTTTACATCGTAGCTTTAGCTGTATTTTACATCGCTGGTAACAATTATAAAATTTTAACACCGATATGTGAACAAACATAATATACCTTACTTGCTTTCTAGTACTGGCTAAACGTCTTCTTTCTCACTACACTAGTCGTAGCTACAGCTGTTCACGTGGGGTGATAAACAGCGGATGCGTTCATATCAGCTATAGTTGCACCATCATCCTTAGCATCATCGGTATAACTCTACAATTAATTTCCTATTAAGACTAGATGGTCCGGCAGACTTCATTTTGCCATATATAAGAAATTATGGCAAAACATTAAAAAAAAATTAGGTATGGTCTCCCTTGTCATTTAGGGGTATGAAAAATAGATGTGATATGGCCGACTCTCAGACCCATAAGGATATGCATACAAAATTTTATAAAAATAGGTCCAACCGTTTTGGAGGATTTTGGTAACAAACACCGCGACACGAGAATTTTATATATTAGATTTTTTCTTTTCATAAACTTCTGAACTGGTTGTTTTCACTGATTTTTCTTGGTTTATTTTCTTTTGATTTTTTTATTAATCCAAAAATGCTAAGATAGAAATGAATAAATTGTACCAGCCTTGAATATACTTTAACATGATTTAAACAATTTGTTAATTAAAAATAAACTCCTAGGAATTGTTAAAAATAAACTACTGAAGATATGTCAAAACAAAATTTATTTTATTTTTTGAACATAAAATGTTTTAATAAAATATTCGATTCAGAAAATCGGCTCAATTTCTGCTAAAAGGTTATTAGGTTTTTTGGTCGGCTATGAAATACTAACGCTCACAGGCTCTCCCATTACATATCATTCTTTAAAATTCAAAAAATTATATAAGTATTTTTCATTTAAAGTCAAAGCTAAAGTCGACCATCCATACACAACGTGCTCGTGGTATACCTACTTAATATTTAAGGTCATTAGCATTAAAGTGTGATTTAAGTGAGTCAGACTGTAGCCCTATTTTTCAACGTAAGCTTTTGAAACCTACTTGAGTGACCATACCAGGTACGCGTATGCACCAGCTGAACCGTGAAGGTCATCTAATCTAAGGTCTTGCCAAGGAGGCACTAGGACCAGGAGCAGTATACCACCTACAATAAAAATTGTTAAGTTTACTAAAGAACAGGAACTCTTAGTGCCACCTCCATCTCTGATACACCAAAAATTCCGTTTAGTAATTTAACGACGATTCATTGGATGTTATTGTTCGAGAGATGAATGCAAAGGCATTGAGAGTGGTACTGTAGAGAATGGGGAGAGAAAATCAAGATTAAAAAAATGGAAGGATTTAACTCGGAAAGAGCTATTGACATTTTTGAGACTTTTTTTCACAATAGGACAATTCGGATGAACCATATAAGCGACTATTTGAAACGACATTGTTTATTTAATATTGTAACGAAGAAAAATTCAAGAACAACGTTCGAGAAAGTTCTCGTTGATATCTCAAAACACGGAATATTGGACCTTACATCGATATACATAGCGTCGAATATCGATTGTCGTTTAAAGCGATCTCAGGGAGAATAACCCCGTATTTAGGAGTCGTTTCTCGAATCCACTAGTAATAGTAACAATAGGTATAGATAAGAACTCTCGCGGGCCGCAGTTTAGTTTATTTTGAGCTACAGTGCGATAAATAGATATTGGAGGGAATCAATAATTAAATTAGCGACCTCGGTGACAGTTAAGGACTGTTATTCTAAGTAATATTGTGATTTTTAATACAGTCTTTTTTACACATCAGAAGGTTTATTTCTCAAATGCATTAAACCACTAACACATAACAATATTCTATGCTTCGGATAAGTCATAGCTCGAAATCGGTCATGTTTCGGACCAAATGTTTGTAGGACCTGCAAATATTTGTTTCGGAGTTTGGATGTTTTCTATATATAATAAGTATGTATTTACAAAAAAGGGTATCTATGTATTAATATCAGTTGTCCAAAACCCATAACACAAGCTCTGCTTAGCATGGGAATAGATGGCGTTATGTGTTAAAAGTCTGAAATATTTATTTATTTATTTTATATATTGTACTTAATATTTCAAGAAGATGTGTACAATGGGCGGCCTTATTGCCAAAAGCAATCTCTTCCAGGCAACGTTTGGATGGACATATTGACAGGAGAAAGAAATGAATGAAATAAAGGGTAGTATTAGTAGGTATTTTAAAGCTATTGAAATGTTTAATAACAAAATATGTAATATGTATATACATGTAAATACACACACATGCATATATACAATATTGTGTTTGTAAGAAGAGACATGAAGAAATAATAATTATTATTAGAAAACAAAAATATATACAATAAAAAAGCATTTAAACATTGTACAGCTATTGAGAGCAACGAGTACTTATGAATCTAAGTAGTGATACTTAATACCTTACCTTACCTAGTACTAGTTCCTAGTACCTTAAAATTTATAAATACACCTATATAAATATTTTATATATAAATAATAACATTTAAAACGCGTTGTCAGTAGAACGAATGATCATGGAGGAAAATTTATGTTCAAACATGTATATCGTTTCGTTTGTTTATTCTGATTTCTAAACCTAGGTTAATTTTAGATGTGTGTTTGGGAATAGTAGGCGGAGAGAAATTAACGTCTTACGAACGCAAATGTGGCGACAATTCAAACAGAATTTATCGTTTTGTCTTTTTATTATAAAATATTATCATTATCGTATTATGAGATATTTTAATTTCTCATTATCACTATCTCTATAAAACACAAAACAGTTTAAGAACCAAGACTCGAATGACTAAATGGAGAAGTATTGCCACTTGCACCAGGTAGTTCATTATAGTCTAATACTTAACTGTTTGTAGAGTACATAGCTTTAAAACAATAATTTCCATCATGTACTAAGCTGGATGAGTCCCAATACCGAGATTGTTGGCGCTCGTCGGTGAGACCTTCATTTAGTAGTGGACGGCTATGGGTTAATAATTTTATAAAATCCAATCAATTGAATAAAATGCGAAAAACTTAAGAATAAGAAGATCTTGGTCTTTTATTTTAAATTTCAAAAACATTTGATACCACATTGAAATATATATTGATACTCAATTAAGGACTAAAGAAACCATCATTATGATTATCGCCTATTTGGACAATTAAATGTTTCTAACTTTTTCCGGATACAAATATCAAATATGATTTTTAGTCATACTTGGTATTTGTATCAGGAAAAAGTTATTATTTAACATTTTTTTCATTTTTATTTCACTTTTATTCCTTGTGTTCAATCTTTTTAAAAAATCTATTATTTATGGATCTTAAGCATTCAATGTATCAAGTCGGAAACCAATTAGTCACCAACAAAACTATCCAAGTCCTTCCATATATTACCAGGGTGAGATTGCATTGGTTGCTTCGCGGGGCAAATTTTTATGGTGTTGCCGTCACGTGTTATGTGGATGTTGGTTAATACGCGTGTGGTGTGTAGTAGGACGCACCGTGAGGCAACTCTGAAGGCCACGGCCGGGGTTGCCCAAGTTGTCGGGCGTACCCGGCGGCTGGGTCTTGAGGTGCCTCTGCACAAATTCGTGGCTTTGTTCATTCACGAGCCTCGAAGTAAGCCATCTGATCGACTCAGCCTCATAGTAGGAGGCGCTCGCATCGGCATCGAACCCTCTATGAGATATTTGGGGCTCGTACTCGATGGCTGATGCTACATCGGACACCACTTTCAATATCTGGTCGATAAGTTGGTTGGCGCGTGCATTAGCACGGTTGCTATGAAATACGAGTGGGACCGATGACTCCTGACTCCTGCAGGAAATTCTACGGGAAGGCTAAGCGATCCATGGATCTTTAATGGGCCCCCGCATGGGCGGAGGCTCTGAAGGTCAGCAATATCACGCTATAATAATAATAATAATAATAATAAAAGAAGAACTCTTAAAAGTCTAAAGATTGCAAAAAAACTCCGTTCTCTATAAGCGTAAGCCTGAGAGTGACAGGTGAGGCCATCTGTCACCCTAGCAGAAGCAGGCTCTCCTGCAGCGCGATCGCTGCGGAGTGCGTGCGCACCTCCATTTTGGGAATACCGTAGGCAGCCCGAGGTGCTTTGGGGTTCCAGGGTTTTCCCTTTTTTGGGTGCACCTGGTTCCCCGGCTTCAAGTATCCAAGACGGTGTGCGGTTTTAGTCAATTCGAGTCCGACATGCCATCGAGATTTCCGCACAGGAAAAAAAATGGTTGGACCGCATCATTAAACTTTATTAGAATAACAATAAAATAATTTCGAATATCTTTTATTTCAAGTTTAACTGGTTATTAATTAAATACAACTGAATCAAGAATAGTTTACGACCAAACAATTGAATTATTAGCTAGTCTGGTTAATGTAATACTAAGTTTCTGATTTCAAATTATTCTGTTAACTGCAATTATTTTTCTTTCATTTATAGACTCTGCCGAAAAGAATGACAGTAGTGAAGTAAGGGTTGACAATGGAGACGATTCAAAAGAAGTTGTTTCGATAGAAGACGGAGGTCAAACAGCTGAAGCGGAGGATAGCACGGAAGAGGATGCACCATCAGTAGAAGTAGCGGATGAGCCATACATCTCCCAAGCCTCCGTTGAAGAGGTTGAAAGTCCATCTGACGACGCTGACTCTAAGGAAACGATTGAAGAAGCTGACGGAGAAAGCAATGAACTACAAGATGATGGAGTCCAGAAAGAAGGAGACAGCAAAGAGGAAACAGCATCTGCTGAAGATGAAACAGCTGAACAAGGTTGGACATTAGTATGTTTATTATTGTCCCTGTAGCCTTGTCATATATAAATCATTTATTAAATTATACTTGTATATATATATTATGCTCCTATACATATCTTCAGTCTCAACTTTCCTATCGACTGATCAGAGGTACTACTTGTCTTTTTTATAGATTTAGAGCACCTTTGATAAACGTAATTCTATTAGTTGAATGGGTACAATATATTAATATATTCTCAACAGTGTTATTTTTGCTATTTTTTATTTAACTGTTAATATACAAGCTGTATATTAACAGTTAAATAAAAAATAGCAAAAATAAGAGAACTACAAACCAAAATAATTATAGCAATATTTTCTAGAAAGTGCAGAAGAAAAAGACGAATCTAAAGAAAAAAGTGACGACGCCTCTAAGGAAGGATCTGAGGATGATAGTAAAGAAGTGAATGAAGATTCTGGCCAAGAAGGTGAAGAAGAGCTAACAAGTGATGATGATAAGACAGCAGAAGATGCTGATACATCCCAGGAAAGCAAAGGTGAAGATGATGAAGACAAGTCAAGAGAAGACGATGGATCTCAAGAAAAGGCTGATGAATCTCAAGAAGAGAAAGGTAGTAAACAAGATGAAGACTCCCAAGAAACTCCGGATGATGAATCTGGAGAAAGTAACGCAGACACAGAATCTGACGAAAAACCTGAATCTGTAGAGGGCAAAGATGAGTCCAGTGAAGCGAAAGATCAATCAGAGGAACAAAAAGATGAGTCGGGAGAAACCACAGGAAAATCGGAAGAAGAGACAGCTGAAGAAACAGATGAAACAGCCGAAGGCAAAGAGAGCTCAGTAGAACAACAAGAGGTGTCAGCGGAAGAAAAGGGTCAATCTGAAGAAAAAGAAGAAGCTTCTATCGAAGGCGAGGAGGCAGGAGAAGAAGAGAAAGAAAGCAAACAAGAGGAAGATAGCAAGGAGGATAATGAGTCTGAAGTTGCTGCTTCTGAGGGTACCGAAGAAGAAACTGAAGATACAGAAGACAGCAAAGGTTCAGAAGAAGCAGAAGGAGCTCCTGAGGAAGATTTATTACTTGTAAGTATCACAAAACACATTATTAAGTAGAGTCTTTACTCGAATATTAACGCTCAAAGGTATTGCGTAGAATTTTAAATCTAAGAATAGTAAAATTATGACCAAAACGATTTAAAAATTATATATTATCCTCTTACCAGCCACACCATTTTGATGTGGCGCTGGATTTAACAGGCTATGTATTTTTTTAATATATTATTGCAGACTGGTGAAATTCCCGAAAACCTAAGATCTCGTGATCACATAACCAAGATTCTTAGATTAGACGAAGAAGCAAGTGAATCAGAATTAACTATAGAAAGATCAGCCGACATCATACTCAGAGACCTTAAGAGGCTGTATGAAAACTCAATTAAACCACTTGAAGGTCTTTACAAGTACAGGGATTTAAGTAACAGACATTTTGGTGATCCAGAAATATTTTCTAAGCCTTTGATATTGTTTATGGGACCATGGAGCGGTGGAAAGTCTAGCATTTTGAACTACCTTACAGGACTCGAATTCACGGACTGGTCACTGAGAACTGGTAAGTTACTTTCTGTTGAAAAAGAAAACATCCAATATAAAAGAGATTAGCCTATGAACTGCATTTTCATTTCTTTTACAGGTGCTGAACCATCACCAGCCTATTTTAACATTCTTATGCATGGCAAAGAACCAGAAGTATTAGATGGTACTCAATTAGCAGCTGATTGGACTTTCTCGGGTCTGCAGAAATTCGGCCAAGGTCTCGAAGAGCGATTACGGGGTTTGAGATACCCGAGCAAAATTCTTGAAAAAGTAAGGCCTTCATATTTTTGTGTCACAACGTGGTCCAATGTGAAAATGTTGATATGAGATATTATTCTAATCTTTACAACATTTTACCTAGGCTCGTTTGTAATGTCCAAGAAGTGTCGGGTTAATTTATTACTAAGCCGTATTACAAATTCAAAACGTAAACTCATAAATCCTTGAATAACCTTATCAATGGTATGTTCTTGTTATATCTTGTTATAGTATTGGATATAATTTATCAACAAAATCTTTTTCTATTCCTTTCACATAGTTAGTCAATATTTTTAAAACGATGGCGTGATTGAATAGTTAAATACATGCCAATAGTATTTAAAAAGGGGTTGCTGTTTCAAATTTAAATTCACGAAATGATTTTGACTTCTTTTTATTTTAATTTAGCACAGGTATATTTTAATAGTACAATGTTTCAAAAATTAATTAACTATTTGTCTTTTAAACTATCAATACCTACCTACTTTGCAAAATGCGCATATTTCTAGGTTAACATCGTCGAAATTCCTGGAATATTGGAAGTAAGAAAGCAAGTGTCACGTGTTTTTCCATTCAACGACGCCTGCCAATGGTTCATCGATCGCGCTGACATCATCTTCTTGGTATATGATCCTTCTAAGCTGGACGTAGGTCCTGAGACTGAAGCTATACTCGACCAACTCAAAGGCAGGGAGTCCCAGGTAAACTTAGATGTTACAGATGCCTGTAGAATAGTGAAAAACTAGGTAATTCTGATATTAACCATAGATACTATAGAATAGAATGGCGGTTATAGCTTCCCTATTTAAGTAGGAAAGATGAGTAGGTACCCCGTAAGTAACAAATGACTTCATTTCAGGGTTTTTTATTAGTTTAATACTTTATTTTAAACAAAAGGATGCAGAAACGAGAGAGTGTACAGATAGTTATGTCAAATTACGTATATATAATATACGAGAAGGCAAATTCTTGGTTTAATTAATCTAAATGTAGAGGGCTATTACTAAGTTACTATATTTAAACTGTCTACTATTTTCATATTGATAAAATAAATATTGCCTTTACTTCAGACACGCATCGTGTTGAACAAGGCTGATATCGTAAAGCCGGAAGAGTTGATGCGTGTACAAAGCGCATTAATCTGGAACATCTCTCCACTGATGAGCTCGGCACAGCCGCCAGTCATGTACACTGTGTCTTTGTGGTCAATGCCCTTTGAAGCGGGCGCCCCCGTACGTCTGCTGCAAGCCCAGGAGCGTGAGCTGCTGAGAGACTTGCGGCAGGCAATAGACAAGCGCATTGAAAACAAGATTGCGAGCGCTAGGAGATTCGCTGTAAGTATACTCTTTCCTACTAAATTTAAATTTAAGTAGGCTGACCAGCTGTTGGGAGAGGTAGACCTATGTCCAGTAATAAACTTTCTTTATGCAAGTAGTATTATTAAAAATTGATAATAATAAATATTTCAGACATCTAGACACACAACGCCATCTAGTCCCAAACTGAGCAGAGCTTGTATTACAGAGTACTAGACAGCTGACATAATAACATATATACGTTTTTTTGTAAATACATACATATGATCCTTCCCAACACACCCAAACTCCGAAACAAGTATTTGCAGATCATACAAACATCTGGTCCAACTCGGGAATCGAACCCGAGACTTCTAGCACAGCAATCGCATACGCTACCGCTGCGCCACCGAGGTAGACAATGATATAAATGTATCAAAGCTATGAACAGTCTTCTTAAGAAGAAGATTCAGGGCATTCAGGTTAATTTATTCATCCCATACATGAATTATTAAACACTTCATTCCAAAAATTAGTAATTTAAATAAAATTTAATTGGTTTATTCGAACAGGTACGCGTAAGAAACCACGCAAAGATGGTCGACTGCTATCTTACTACTTATTACAACCACAAGACTATATTCGGCAACAGGAAACTGATTGCCGACGCCATTATTGAAAATCCTCAGAACTACCACATCTATGAGGGACTTAGCACATTAACTAATATATCCAGGTAAATCTTGTATGAATGGTTAATAGTTATTAATGGTTACGTCATCAAGAAACGATAGTTTAGTATAAAACTAACAAAAAGTTATTATTTTGACTCCAGAAAGTCTTAGTTAATGCTAGCTACTGAAAAACTTCACTTAAATTCATATGACCATTAAATTTTTCTTAAAATTTTGAGAATCTTAGGTTTATTAATAACTCTCTTCTATAAATAAAATTAAAATAAGTAGTCATTACAGAATCTTAACAGTTTTGACGGATATCAATATATGAAATTTACGCAAATGAATTTTACTCAGGTACGACTTGCCAGACCCAGAAACGTACCGGGATTTCTTCAGGTTGAATCCCCTATTCGAGTTCTCGCAGCTATCGGCGACGTGCACATACTTCAGGGGCTGCCCTATCACGCGGCTTGACGTGGCCATCGCGTACGATCTGCCAGAGCTCGTGGGCAAGTACAAGAAGATGGTTGAGACCGCCACGCCCCAGGGCATGCCCAAGAGTTGATGGCTCCGCGAACGAACGAATCCTACACCACACTACGCATCTGCTTTTTAAATTAGCCAATTGGATTGGACATTATTTATTTTGGGCACATTTTGCATTTCTTTATCTAATCAGGCATCAAATCATTAGTTAGTTTTCGTTACATCGCATTTCTGTATTTATCTATAATTTATTTTGCTTAATAATCGCTTGTTCCTGTTTTTCTGATATGAATGATGTCGGAACGTATGGAGTTTATTGAGATTTTTTCGTACGTTTCTTTGTGGTGATGATAGAAAAATTAATATGCAAGACAACTTCCAATCCTACTTTTGTCTTTTTATACACATTATCTGAAAAAAAAACAAATAGTTACTAGTCATTTTATTTATGAAGTTTTGTTAGTTTCTGTTATAAGTATCTTATTTATTAAGGTATATAAATGTGGATATTCCTACAAGCGCATAATCACGAGATATAATTAGATGAGAATCTGATTACATACCGTAATTGTGTGGTGTATAGTCTATCGTAATACTTTCTTTATTAGTTATTAATGAGACATAATGTGACTATGTATTAAGTAAAAACGAAATAAAAATTCTATTAGTATTTTATTTAAAAACAGCAACCTTTCCCTATATCTTCATTAATTATCTGTGCCATTATTATAAAGCTGAAGTGTAAGCCTTTGTATCAGGAACCAGTACTGCACTGGCCCGATTTGAGAAGATTTAGCTAGCCCGTTTATCGAGGAATGCTATAATTATATGTAGATACGTTTTCACGCTACGATCAATAGAAGCGAGTATCAAGGAAAAATATTACAAAAACTGATGACAATTATTCCTCTAAAGAGCTTACATTGCGTGGCCTGCGTAAGCGGTTAAATTTTCGCATAAATTATGTACCTATTACAGAATTTATCATTCCCCATTCCATCCCAAGTTTCAAAAAAGATTCCGTGACAGCATAATTATGTCTGGCTACCTTTCAAGTTTGGCTTACTGTAGCCTGTTTTGACCGACTTCAAAATAGAAGAGGATGTTCTTAATTCGTTGTCAAATATATTTTCTTGTATGTATGACTTCGAGTCACTTGATCACTTTTACGACGTGATAGGTAACGTGTTTTAGCTTGTTCCTGTAGTTATACGGGTATTTGCATTTAGTAGTTTTTTTCGTTTCGTTTTCGTTTTAGGAGCTAGAGGATAAGGCTATTGACAACAGGTATAAGTAAGATATCTGATAGTTGTTTGTACTGGGCTACAGAGATACGAGAACTTACGTACAGATGTATGGGAAAGTAAAAGAATAAATGAGCTTATAAAAATTTCTAATCAGCTCAATAATGAAAAAGTATCCCAATAGGCCGCCATAGGTTGGGTCACCGCGCTGCATTGTTGCATTGTCTATTGCGATTTGTTTTAATGAATACGTACATATTATACATAGTATTGTAATTTACAAAAATGATTAACGACTTATTCGATGTAGTCACGCTTAGTGTCTGGTGTTTGCAGACTATCTGAAGGTGCACTTAAGAATCCAAAACCTCGACGATTGTGAAGCGCTCTAGCGTCAGCGGGACATCGATAGTGTCGTGTCGTGAATTTAATGCATCTAAATCTAAAATGGTGACATTTACTTGATCTCGCTCTCCATACACCTGTAGTTACAAACCATCAGGAATCCCGCTGGCTCGAGTCTCAGAAAAATGTGACCTAGTTTTGGCCCTAAATTTACGCCTCACCTATAATACACATATAAATAATATCTGTGAACAGTGTTCTAAGTCCCAAGGCTTCATGATATATAGAATGTCAGCACAATTCCAAAACAGGAACACACTCATCGCGTTGTACTTCTTTTTTATTCCCTGTGCTTTGGAGTACACCTCCATAATCTGGGTCCCGCACGAGGCTAGGTATAATACAACACTATGATAAAACGGGTTCAATGAAAATTCGCGCGGCCGTTATATAAAAAGCTGTATAGGTTCTATCCTTATCTGTATCCTATACTTTTGTTGTCGGCATGGTAGGTCTTAACACATTCGCGTTGTGACGTAAGTGTGCTTTAATAGTGCATTTTAATTTATTATTAAACCATAAAATTGACAATGCAACCTCATTATAGCGTTGTCGGTTATGGGTACCAAACGAGTACATTTAGCTATGCTCTTGCAGTATGCGCGGGTACGAACATTTACCGTACAATACGCTCCACTAGTCAGGCAGTTAGACTGCTCAACCCCCTTGGTTATTCAGTATCCGGGTGTTAATTTATTCTTTACTAAATTGAGTACATTTGTAAAATTGTGTATACTTTAGTGCTTTGTAAACCCGATCCCAACTTATGTACTTTGGGAAAGCTAGAGCATACCAACCATGTATGCTCTAGTGGTTAGTGATCCTGGCTGCTGAGCGCCTGAACTCGTGTTCGTGGGTTCGTATTCCTATCCGTGACAAGTTTGTGTGATGAGCACGATTGTTAGTTCTATGTCTGGGAGAATTTAACCTTTAATATGTATGTATTTGGAAATTAGTTTGTCAGTTTTCTGGATCAGACGACAGTGAATTCTACTAACTAGAAACTACCATATTTGTAACAACAACGTTGCAAAGGCTCGCTACACGTGTTCGGTAAGTGTAGTAAGCAGTTGATATAAATAAATAAAAGCGAAATGTGAGTATTCGATCAATCAGTTCAGACTACTACTAACAAACTCTGCTTAGTTTGAAGGTAGATAGGGTTGTGTGTGAAATGTTCCAAATATTTATTATTATTTATTTATTATTTACTTGGAAGGGTATATTGTTATAGCTCCGTGGCCCCTTTGATAGAGGTGCGTGGTCATGGTTTATGTTGTAGGTTGACATTACAACGTAAAGCAATAGAAACCAGGTCAGTCTATGGATGGGTTACCATACTTGTAGTGCACGACAAGCTGTCGGTCCCGGTTGCCAGGTAAAGTATCGTTACGTGTTACGTTACTCTAAAAAATCTTTCAACACAACTTGGGTTTTCAATGTCTGATGGCAATATATCAGCGTAAAAAATAGAAGTCGAGTTATTTTGCAGTGGACTTATGTACTTTGGGAAAGAAGAAGAAGAAGACTCGGAGGATTAGAATAATAATAAAGTAACGGGTTTATGAAATTACAGCACGTAGTATTATTTATGTAGTATTTACTCATTACTTCAATTTAATTTGTTACTATAGATTTTACGACTAATGGTTTTGAACTGATGAAAAAGATAACTGTGTCAGTTAAATCCAAAGGAGGTGGTATCGTGACATATATAGCCAGGACTCATATCCATCAATTAATTATGAGCTGGCAACATATATTCAGTACTGGTGTAGTGTCAATTGAAATTCTAATTTTAGGTTAGATTTCATTTCCTTGTTATCTTTCCTTTAAGGTTATTATTACTATCACTTATTACCACTACACTGTTGTGAACATAGAGAATTGTCATCATAGTCTTTAAGAAGATTTAAGTAATGCACACAGATTTATCAGCCCATTTACATACCGACGAATGCAATGTTTTTATCAAAAAATTGATGGACTGTCACAGCGAGGTATAAAAACATCTAACAAACTTGCATAACACTGTGTACAATTAAATCTCAAACTATTTTATACGAAAATAGGTCTTAATTAGCTTAATTCTATCTGAAAGCTGCTTATTATTAGATCTTTTTTTAAGAGGTCATTCAAACAAATATTCATTTAAAGTTTGTGGCCACCAATGGTTAAAGATAAAATAAAAAATAGTACCAAAAAAGGCATCATCATCGTCGAAGTGGATCAAATATTTTTGTTGCATAATTGTATTATTTAATAAAATATAATTAAATATGTCTTTTTTGCAGCATCCATTCAGAAAATTCATGGGCTACTGCAATGATTATGATGCTGATATGAGAAAGTGTTTAAAAGGTGAACGCATTGCACGTCAAAAGGCCAACTTACAAGATTCTCGCAAACGTAACGCAGAAATACGGGCTCGCATAGCAGCTCAGGAGCAGGCTCACCAATAAAAGCATTTATTATTTAATATTGTAGCAAAATAGATAACCTTGTAAAAATGGAAGAAGAAGATTATGACATTCTAGATTCAATACCTGATTTGGACAAGTTCCAATCCTTTACTGAAAGGTACTTCAGTAAGAGGTACATAATAGATTTTAATCAAATAAAGAACAATGACATAATGATAATGTTCCATTCTAACAGAATAGCACTTCTATGTCTTGCTCCAAGTCATTTCTTTTTTAAGAAGGATCAAGAGTACAAAATCAACTTCTCTGCTGGAAAAGTTGATAGGCTGAATAATTCTGTAAAAGGTAAAAGCAAGAAAGGTGGGCAGTGTTTAGTACCTAATTCAGTGATTTGTAAAGTAGAGTACTCCGATGGGACAAGTTTTGACATACCTTGTGGCATGAAAGGTACTCTAGTTGAAGTCAATGAAGAATTAATAGAACATCCGGAGCTATTAAAAGAAATGCCTGATGCTGATGGTTTTATTGCAGTTATTTTGTCAAGTATTGCTATCTCTGAAGCAACTAAGAATGAACTGTTAACACATGAGCAGTATTTAGAAGCCTTAAAAAGTTTCGAAACAAGTCATGATCAATAGAAATAAATTTGTTCTATAGTGAAATTTCTTTTTTACTATGCCTGTAAATAATTGATTTTGATCTTTATAAACCACAACATGCCAATTAGTGCTCATCCTAATGTTTTCAGCAACCCTATGGACTAAGTTATGGCAGCAGTACCTCAGCTACTGCAGCCATAACTTTGTTATCCTTAAATTCAGCTCCATGGAGATTTCATTTTGAGAATACATGAAAATTATTACGGGTGGGATGCTAAGGTGCTGTTGGTGCCGTCCTGATTTAGCTCGAAGCTTGGGTAGGAAGGGAGAGAGGTCGCGTCACCTTACGATTGACGTAAGATACTCACCGGGCATGGTTGCTTTGGTGAATATCTGAATTAGATTGGACGGGTGGAGACAGCACAATGCTACCACTGTGCAGCTGAATTGGCAGGCCTGGTCACAAAACAGTGGTCAGGCCGCAGCATACAAGGATTGCGCCGACAGGCAGGGGGAAGCCCAAGCTAGAGTCTAGATAGGCGCGACGTCGTTCCTAAGGGGGACCTGAAGTAACTCGGTTCTGGTCCTCCTCAAAGACCTCCTGAGACCGGCTGCCAAGGTCGTTTTCAGTGGAATCACCACATACCTGACTCCCCAGTCTTCGAGGAGCCGACGATCCGAAGGGATTTTCCACTTGGCTAATAAAAAAAGAGGTGGCTAATGATTGTCGTAGAAATTAGTGGGTGGTTTAGGGTACCGAATGTCTAAACTTCCGTTTGATGAACTTGAGCGTTACCGTGACGAAAGAACATGTCAAATAACTGTTTTTCGCAACGAACAGTGGGCGGAAAATCTGCTTTTTTGGCAATAGAAACTTGAATTATGCAAGGTCAGGTCATTTTTTAGACAAAAATTCATTAAGTGCATCAAATTTTTATTTAGGGCCTCTTATTTTTCTTTTTATGTAGTTTCTTCCGAAAGACGCAATTGATAACTTACTGCATTTCCTGGTAATTCATAAATAACTAACTTGTGAACGGTCGACATTGATGCCAGTTATACATATAGTAAATACCAATTACTTTTCCACGGTTAATATGGTATATTCTTTCAATTCAAGCATATCTAAAACCTCTCTAGATGTAAGCAGCAAAACTTCAAAATTTTTACTTTAAAATTTCAGACCACTCTCAAAATTATTAATTTATGTTGGTACCTACATATGTATAAAAACACCTTATGAGATTTATATTGCGCATTTTAACAGACTAATTTGCTCGGTACCATACTTAAGGGCAGTGAAAGCTTAAAATCTTCTTAAACATACCTACCCCAAATATTCAGCTTAATTTATAATTGATGCTATTAGTTTTAATATTCAAGTAAGAGTGTTGTGTGTGTTTCGTGATAATACGAATAACAATAGAAATATTTTGGGTGAGTAGACCTCCCTTGGTCATGTGTTATCACATCGAAATGATATTTACATCTTATGCCATCCTATAAGTTTATCAGCCAGTTATTGCTCGACTACTGACCTTTGGTTACAAGCAACCGATAAGGAAAATATTGTTTAGTGAGATATTGTAACCATTTAAAGCAAAGACTTAAGACTGTGAAAATGTCTTGTGTGATACTAACTAGAGCTTTTTGCCTTCCAAGATTTATAAATAAACAAATAGTGCCCGTATCAACTTTGCGTTTTTATAGCGATCAGAGTAAGACAAAGAGGACACCGTTGTATAATTTACACACTAAATATGGAGGTAAATTGGTGGATTTTGCTGGATTCCTCCTCCCAGTTCAATATTCAGATTTAAGTGTGTCAAGTTCACATTTGTTTACCAGAAAAAACGCGTCTATATTCGACGTGTCTCATATGTTACAAACTAACGTACGTGGCAAAGATTGTGTATCATGGTTCGAATCGATATGTCCAGTTGATTTAAAAAGCACGCCAGATGGTTCTGGGTCGCTCACAGTTTTCTTAACAGATAAAGGTGGTATTATAGATGATTTGATAGTAACGAAAGTAAACGAAGAGACCTTGTACGTTGTTTCTAACGCCGGAAGGATGGAAGTTGATAAACAACACATGAAAGAAACTTCAGAGTTATTTAGAAAGCGAGGGAAAGATGTGCACGTGGAATTCTTAGACGCCAGTGAAAGAGCGCTCATTGCCTTCCAAGGACCTAAGGCAGCAACGGTTTTGCAGAATATTACGAATATATCGTTACAGGATCTTATATTCATGACTTCCAAAGTTGGTACAGTAGCAGGCGTGGAGTGCCGGGTTACACGTTGTGGTTATACCGGTGAAGATGGCGTTGAAATATCAATTCCAGCAGCCAATGCCGAAATTATAGTAGAAACCTTGCTACAAACTGATGAAGTTAAGCTTGCTGGCCTAGGTGCTCGAGATTCTCTGCGTTTAGAAGCCGGTCTATGTCTTTACGGAAACGATATTGACGAAACTGTCACCCCTGTAGAAGCTGCTTTAACCTGGCTGATAGCTAAGCGCAGAAGGGTCGAAGGAGGCTTTCCAGGATCGGATATCATTCTACGACAAATAAAGGAAGGCGTTTCAAAAAGGCGGGTAGGAATTCGCATGGAAAGTGGTCCTCCGGCTAGAAAAGGTGCTGCTGTAAAAGACTTGAAAGGCCAAATGATAGGAGAAATAACCAGCGGCTGCCCAGCTCCTTCACTCGGTGGTAATGTTGCAATGGGATATGTGGCAGAATCTCTCAAGAAAGTCGGTACTGAGTTGCTAGTAAATATAAGAGGTAAAGATGTCCCCTGCAGTGTAGCTAAAATGCCTTTCGTTTCATCCAAGTACTACATTAAAAAATAAAAGTGTTATACAAAGTAAAATTATGTTTTATTTACATTTATAACAGACTTAACAATATCTAACATAATTATTTCTGCTCGTGACCCTGGTTCAGAAGCTTTCAACGAAAATAATAAATTTAATTACAATTACTGCAATTCACAAATGTATTTAAAAAAAAAATATTTAAATGTTAGTTTTATATTATTACTTAAAGCTGTACTCTTCTTATTAATATTTGTACTTCACAAAGAGTAAGAATATGAAACGCGTGGTACATATAAGTACAGGTATATTATAGAAGATATGGTAAACAATTGACAAGCCATACAAAATACAAACCTTAACATAGCTGTATCTTCCTATTAAAAAAATTCGGTATACGAAGTGTAACATAACCAGTTGAATATATTGTTTATTTGCCGTCTCAATATCTTATTAAAGCATATCGATAATATAGTGGGCGGAGGAGCGTCAATTTGATAAAATGTTTAGAGGGATGTTAATTTGTATTTGTGTTCATAAAGCAGACCCGAAATACCTAATTTCCGTTTAGTAAAAGATAATCAAAAATATTGTTTCTTCTCCCAAAACTCAGTTCACCATTAAAATTATATTAATTCAATATATTTAGTAATAACATAAATTTAGATAACATGAAAGTAAAAACGAAAATAATACTTATCGATAATTAATTATAAATTTTGTTGTGTAATTATAATTATACAGATTGTTAGATTATTATTATTACATAATAAATAAATTCCCAATCAGTAGTATATTTGAGGGCAGTCACTTCACAATAACGATAAACTTTCATACTCCGGGCTGCTATTAAGAATTTTTTGTAAGAAAAACCCAGTAAATTTTTGCCCCGACCCGGAATCGAAGTCGAGACCTCTTGATTGGCAGTCGCATACGCTAACCGCTAGACCAACGAGGCAATCCAGAAAAATCATCCTAATTATAAGCGCGTAAGTATGGATGGGTGTTTGTAACTCTTACACGTAAAAACGACTGAATGGACTTTAATGAAACTTTACAATAATAATTTTAGCTTATACATCAGAATAACACATAGGCTACAATCAATAAAGATATCACACAATATCTTTGCTAGGGCTCAGCTAGAAAGCTAGTAGAACAATAAATTAAAACGTGCAGAGGGCACGGTCAAAGATTCGACAAATTAATATTTAATTTTATTAGCAAATCGTTGACATGATAATAGAACATCATTATTTATAAATAAATGCACCATTAGTCATTGATTTCTTCGAAAGTTTTAAAATTCTAGAAAGTTCTGTAGTATGTAAAGAATTCGCATATAAAAGACTTGTTAATGCCCGCGGCTCCGCCCGCACATATGTCGGTTATCGCGGCAAATAGTAGTAGCCTATGTGTTATTCTGATGTATAAGCTATGTTACTGTAAAGTTTTATCCAAATCCGTTAAGTACTTTTTACGTGAAAGAGTAACAAACATCCATCCATACAAACTTTCGCGTTTATAATATTAGTAGGATATCTGAGCCCAAAGCCCCAGAAACAAAAAAAAGAAAGTTATTTTTCTTGAAGTAAAATACTAAAACCAAACTGTCATACATTCGTGAATTGCAAGAACAATATAACTTAAAACAACAATTAATATTTATTATCATACAAGTCTTTTTATTTAATAAAAGGCCATTACATCTACAACTAACTTACATGTGTTCATTCACAAATACGCAACAAACATTGGATATGTCACAGGGAATGTGATATATATCTATATATATATTTCACTCTACTGTGTAATACTGTTAGCTTCGATATGCTAGTGTACTTAATTATCACAGGAACAATTCACTATTCAAATGGAATGATCTGGTCATTTTAAAATATGAGGCCTTCAATACTTAAATTGTATAAAAATCTATAAAGGACTATTCGTCAATGTCCGGCTAACTGCAGTAGGCTGATGATGATTCGTCTTACACTTACACAAATTTGTTAAACAATGTGGCAAACAAGGCAAACTTGAAAGTCGAATTTATAGGAAAAGTAATTATTTTTAACGTTCATATTAAACTTCGTTAGGCAATTAAGTTCCGGTAATGTGGTATAAATATAACTTGGCAACTGGTAATACTAAAGTTTATAAATATTATGTCTACATAAAAGGCACATTCTTTGCGTCGACTTTTGATATCGACATTATCTCACAGAAGACCTACTTAAAATGATAGTATTCGTGCTGTCGTATTTCTTTGATGGCGCTCATAGCCCAGTTGCACTCGGTGATTAGAAACAATCATCGAGGGTAAGCAACGATGGCGCGGTCAGTACCTGGATGGGTGACCGCTCGTGGCATGTTACCATGAGCGTCTCCGTGATTCGGAGGTCACGTTAAGCAGTCGGTCCCGGTTGTTATCATAGGATAACAGTCGTGAAGCTTAGTTGGAGGCCTTCGGGCGGCTTAAAAACATCCAACGGCAAGATTTACGTAGCCACAACGTATTCTTGCCAGTCCCCAACCCGCACTTGGCCAGCGTGGGGACGAATGGCCTTAACCCTCTCCTGAGAGGAGACCCGAGCCCAGCAGTGGGACATTATGGGTTGTTGTTTGTTTATTTCTTTGATGGTATCTGCATTCGTAATGAGTGTGGGCACCATTACTCTCAGATTCTGCTCACACGATTTAGCAGGCCCATGTATATACATAAAAAAGTTAAATTTGTGTTTTATGTGCGTTCTTTATATCTAAATCATTTTACTGCTACATAACATCCGAACATATAGATGAGCGGTATGGTCACTCTTAGAGATAAGACTTGGAAATTTCAGTATGATACTGTATAACGTGTATTTATTGAATTATTACAAGAACTTAATTGCCAAAAAGTATATAAGAGATGAAAAACTCCTTGTGTTAAGATCTATAGAAAGTATATCCAGCATTTATCTGATACAATAATGTGAGCGTTTAACAGAATGAACTTGAGCAGATTCACGAGAGAGAAGTCAAGAGATTGACTTCTCGTTTATAATCCGGCATAGATGGTTTGCTACATTACATTACAAGGAGTATCTCCAGCAAAGCCAGTTAGCAAACCATTACTTTAGCTCATCAATCTGAATAACTTTCCCAAAGATATGTTTCCAGATCAACTTATATGAACTTGAAAACCCAACTTTACTTAATAACACTGGTCAGAGAATTGGGGATTTTGTAAGAAAAGTTGAATTTTAAAGTACTTTAGAAAGATCCTAATAACCTATCCTAAAGACATGGTTTCGCTAATTGTCTTTGATGAAGATACACCTAGTATAATGTCGTAAAAGCGAAAGCATCTATTAAAATCTACCAATATATAACTACAATTCATACATATTATATATGCAAAATACTAAATATAATACAAATTCGTTACACTATTTGGGGCTTGAGCGATTGTTATAGTTTCAACAGTCTTAATGTTTCTTTCAGTTCTCATTGAGAGGCATTGCTTTTATAATACTTAAACTGCACCTTGTAGAACATGAAAAATATACAATCTAAAGTATTTCCCTATTCACAGTAAGTAGTCTACTTAAGTCGTATAACGATTTATGTAATTGTATTCCATTTGGCGATATTCAAAATTTATTATTAAGAAATATTAGAATTAGAATATGTATTTATAATTTGCAACGCCCTTTTTTCAAGTTTTATATCAATACAGTATATATTTATTTCATAAATATATAAGTATCTTTATCAGCAGTCCGATTATTTAGTGCAAGCTTTGTCAAGTTTGAAACCAAACTTAGTACTTTAGTACTTTATATATTTTGTTGATTTTATTTTCTAATTATTTATGTATACACATCATCACTCTTAATATATAGATTGTATAAATTTCTTGATAATGACGAATAAGTGATTATGGTTGTTCACAGTCCTTAAAATAAAGCTTGATCATTGACAGAGCGAAATCGACGTAGTAAATTAGGAAAAGCTATTTAATTTTGTTTCATCCACATTTTCAATCTTTACGTGCTAGTTTTGTCATAAATGAAGTGAAAAAAAAATAAGACTTTTAAAAAGAGTATCCATGAGTTTCCTTGCCATTATTCTTCTCATAAGGCTCTACACACTTTGGAAACTGGAATTTGTAGATCGACACAAGCGGGCAGTTCATGATTGTCAAGGTAAGGTAAAGTTATTACCATGGGAGAGACACGCTTCGGCATGCATGGGCCGGCTCGACCGTATCGATACTACGGCCTCACAGAAAATCGGTGTGTAACAGCGCCTGCGCTGTATTTTAACGAGTTATTGAGGATACCGGAGGCCCATTTTCTTTACGTGTTGAAACCCCCTTGGGCCTTCACCCCACCGGGGTTTGCGGCGGGGCGGTGTGTCGGAATCGAACCGACTAAAACCACACGGTGTGCCACTCTGCGCCTGAGACGGGAGGGATCCGGGAACCGCTTTCTTACGCCATCCGGAGCCATACCGGAGGCCCATACCCCAACCCTTCCTCCGTCCCCCAAAGGCCGGCAACGCACTTGTGACGCGTCTGATGTTGCGGGTGTCTATGGGCGGTGATAATCACTTACCATCAAGCGATACGTCTACTCGTTTGCCCACTTTTACACAAAAAAAAGTCGTTATCAATCCAGTATATGCGGGCGTCTATTTGTATCGATCTATGATTTTTAACTGTAGCTGCAATTTAACGTTCATAAATTAATTTAGTGTCTCAATTGAATAAATGATTTGGAATTGAATTAACATAAAAATCACATTCAAAATCTTCCTCGCAAGTTGTAAGTTGACACTAGTCACAACTGTCGCAGATAATAAGCTATATTTTAAGCACTATAAGATTATTGATAACCTCAAAAAGGTTCATATTGTTCAGATTTGGACAAAAGTTTGAATTTTTAAGTCCATCACTGTTCAAAGGTGCGAGCAAGGCAGCAAAGGCCACAGGAATGATGAGGCTAAATTCTATTTTGAAATCACGGTGCATTATCGCTTAGGCCAGCTCTTCTATGCCCCGTGTGCTTTTATAATATTAAGTACAAACAATTGGTAAAAAACCTATACAGTTGAAATACACAAGATTCGAACATAAGCTGTTATCACTTAAATTCTGGTACATCTTTGAACGTCGATTGCGCTAATCGTGAGAAATCTTCACTCAATTTATTGATTCGTTCGGAGTACTGCAACAGAAAAATAATTTTTTTCAGACATCTAACACACAACGCCATATTAAATTTTCGACTAAATTATAACGATATAAATTGAAGACATCGGGGAATATTAAGCCGCACATCTTCTCAGAGTAGCATATTGTTTATTATATTTACCATAACGTACTCGTGCGAAGTCGGGGCGAGTTGCTAGTTTTAAATATATGCTTTTTTTATTGATTTAAATTATGTCCCTTGACCTGATCAACAACAAAAAGCCTTTTTCTCCTGCCTTCATCCCACCGGAGTTTTCGGCAGAACTGTGTGTCGGAATCGAACCGACTAAAACCACACGGTGTGCCACTCTGCGCCTGAGACGGGAAGGATCCAGGATTGCTGCTATTAACACACCCTGACATCAACACAAAGCTTAAACCAATGGCGCTACAATGATAAAAGGGAATGTTTTTTGGATATTTCATACACAAGAGGATTGAATGAAGTGAATAATTAATAATGTCGCGAGAGACGCCACAAGCAAACGCTAGTATAATACTAAAGTAGTAAAATCAGTGTGATTCAAGTAGGAATCAGTTTCTTACATCGGTCTCTTGTGACTGTTGGGCTTGGGATTGTTTCCCTTTCTTCTCTTCTTGTATTCTGCAGTTGACGTAATAGTTGATCTGGTTCTGCAGTTTCACAAATATTTTCCTATACTCGTCTTGTATTCGATTCATTTCGTTGTTCACGTGATCATCTTTTTTCGTAACGTAATCCTGAAAATATACAACATATGGGTTTTACAGCGGATACTGACGAAACAATTTTTTTTTTAATCTGCGATTTTTGTGTTACTGTAATTTATTATCACACTACACTAATACTATAGGAAGATAACATTTGTGTGATTGTTAGGGGTAAAAACTCTGGATCTAATAACCCGGTTTAGAAAAAAAATATTATTTGTGAGTGTCATATTTATATTAACCGTCCAAATTTAAGTTAGCTATTTGTAAAGTTAGAAATACGAAAAATTAATAACACGAGCGAAACTGCAGGCATCAGATAGTCAATATGTAATTATAAAACTTAATATGTGTCTTAATACTCGTTCTTAAAAGGCCGGCAACGCACTTGTAAAGCCTCTGGTGTTGCGGGTGTCCATGGGCGGCGGTAATCGCTTACCATCAGGTTATACGTCAGCTCGTTTGCCACCTATATCATAAAAAATTGTCGTTTTCAGATGATCACGAAATCCTGGTCCTAAAAATATTTTATAACCCGACGACGGAGCCTAAGACATAAGTTTTTAAGGATAACAACAAATATTGTATACCTTGTATGTGTAAATAGTTTTCTTAGCATTTTTATATTTTTCTAAAATCACCTTCTGTTCCGATTGTATTTTATCATACTTTTGTTCTAACTGAGCCAACTTTGATTGCAAATCAGCCGCTTTCGACTTCATCGCCATATATTCTTTGGCCGTAGAGCTATTTCTTTGTTTCCAGTCTTCTCTTTCATTTTTCAATACATCCTCTAAAGAGCCAAGCCGTGATGCTCTTTCTTTATACCTTTCAGCTTTCAGTTTCCAATCTAAGACACTGTCCTTGGCCTTCTGGCATTCAACTTGTAACTCATTATGTTCTTTTATAAGTTCTGATATTTCGTTCTCTTTAGATTCTAATATTTGAGTTACTTTAGCTCTCTCTGCAAGTATGAACTCTTTCAAAGTGTCTACTTCCTTCGCTTTTCTTTCTAAAAGTTCTTTTAGTTTCGTAACAGTGTCTAACTGTTCTTTTTCTATTTCTTTTATCCGTCGAGCACAATTCATTTCGATAGTTTTCATTTCTAAGGTAAACTTTTCTGCTATCTGATCTCTAATCGCTTTTTCTTTCATCATGAGCGCAGTCTGTAACAAATAATATATTCAAATCACCGTGAAAGATTTAAAAAAAAGTATTATATTTACGACCAAATTCATAAACGTGAACTTTAAACTTACAGTCTTAAAGTTGAAAATAAAACAGACTGTTGCTTAAAGTTAAGTATAATATAAGTTAAAATAACTATTATGAATATGGCCTTTAGAAATAAAGACTAAAAGAGAGTTGGAACATATAAAAAGGGTTATAATATCTGCTTATGTATAAAATAAGTATATATTACACATTCATTTTCATGAAAAATTTTCCTGAATAACTGAAAAACTTATTTTAGTAAGCCCGCGTTAACTTCCCGCAGGGCCTCAGTATATACGACTAAACGGATTGAAAAAAATAATTTCTCCGGTTAGCTTTTTTTTATAAAAAAATAAAAGAAAACACAAACCAACAAAACTTTACCTTGACAAAAAAAAAACATAATAAAAAAAATAATTGGTGCAGTCGACCGAAACTTATTCGTGTAAATACATTTTTATGTTTCATTTTTATTTATAGTAATAGATAATTGTTATGTAAATACCTTAGCGGCTATTGCATCATCACTATTTTCCACTAAGTTCTCAAAATTTGTGTGTTCCGTTACTGGTGCATCCACCGTTGGTGATGATTCTTCAGTGTTAGTGGCTACACTGCGTTGTTCTCGCAACTTGTTGAAACGATCTATTATGTATTGTTGGAAGAACTCCGCTTTGCCTTTTAGCTCCTTCATCAGAGTTTCGTTGCTTTCTTGATTTGCTGTAAAAAGGGTTTTTCTTATTATTAATGCTCCTCAAAACTTGACCACACGAGGAGCTAGCGCCAATATAGACATATCACTTGATATTATCCCATACACGCCTATTTATTTTATTAAAATTAGGAATATCTAGTTCAATATCGTAGAGACACATATTGCAGGACACTAGAATAACATATTAAAAAAAATATGAGTCTAAAATTAAAGTTTCGTTGCGTGAATTTATTTGTAGTTCACAAGCCAATGAAAGTCCCGTCGAAATCAGTCCTGCTGTTCCAGAGATTAGCCGGTATAGATAGATTAAAATTGTATAAATAAGTATTTTTGCTTTATGTTTACATACATAAATTATATATTTAGTAAAAAGCGGTTATTTTAATCTTACAAACGGACACTGCAGTTTTATTTAGTTGTAAAGATTAATATATAAAATCATAAGCAGGAGATTTTAGTGGATGTTGTGTATACAAAAAACTTCCAAATGAAACCCTAGAGGATCGGAATAGGACAAGGATCCAAAAAAATCCCCTATATAAGCAGGGGATCCTAGTGTATTGAGCCAGACAGATGGATAGAGATTAAACATTGTTTTCTTTATATAAGTACAGTGTATACTCCATATGAATTAAGTGAACAGCTGTTAATTTGCAATTACAAATAGACACTTCAATTTTATTTATTTGTGTATTTGACTTACCTAATTTAATAGTACATTTGCTGAGTTGGTCGTCTAGGTGTCGTATATGTTTGATACTCTTTTCACACTGTGCACATGGCTCTCTTTCTTTACGCATTGCAGACTTTTCATCTGATAAAAATAAAATAGTGGGATGTTTATTGTATTAGCGTTTTAAAATATTGTTTATTACATTATTTAAACCTGCTAATGAGTAAACTAATACATTTTATGTCTATTTTAATATGATTGCCTCGGTGGCGCAGTGGTAGCGTATGTGACTGCTGTGCTTTAGGTCTCGGGTTCGATTCAAATGTTTGTATGTTCTGCAAACATTTGTTTCGGTTTTTGGGTGTTTTCTATGTATAATATCTATGTATCTATTTACGAAAAAAGAATAGATTTTTATCAGGTGTCTAGTACCCATAACACAAGCTCCGCTTAGTTTGGGACTAGATGGCGTTGTGTTAGTAATGTAAAAAAAAAGTTTTAAAATTTATAAGATAATGACCTTCTAAATATTTGTCCAACTTTTCAGAAAAATCTTTCTGTTTATCAGTGAACTCTCTCTGCAATTCCGATATTCTCTTGTTAGCTCTCTCCAACTCTTCTTTGGAACTCGTCAAGTCTGAGGTCAACTTCTCAATTTGTTGTTTTTGTTTCTCCAATCTTTCCACATAGTCAGTCTCTTGTGATTTATACAGCTCTTTCTCTTTCTGTATTTTTGATTGAACATCTTTCAATTCTCTCGACACAGCATCTCGGCCACTACATGCCTGTTAATCGGTGTTACACATTTACTTAATTAATTTAATACAAGGAGAAGTTTAAAAAATGATAGCCTTATATCAACCGGGGCATTATTACAAATGTATTAACAATACTTTACTGAAATTGGTTTAAAAGTGTAGCCGCTACGGTGAAACATACTAACATATTATATAGACTACCAAAACTATTACTCCTCCTTTGGGCTTCGTCGTAGTCGGATAATAACAAGACATAACAAAACATATAAGCTTCGTTTTGACTTCACAGTTGGCCTAGTGGTTTAAGCGGTTCTGGGAGGGGTCCGGATGGCGTAAGAAAGGCGTCCCTCCCGTTTCAGGCGCAGAGTGGCACACCGTGTGGTTTTAGTCGGTTCGATTCCGACACACCGCCCCGCCGCAAACCCCGGTGAGTTGAAGGCAGGTAAAAAAAAGTTGGTTTTAGCGGTCACCTCGCATCGCTTTCTATTGCGCCAAGTGTTGTGGGTTTAAATCCCACATGGAACAATACTTTGTGTGATCCACAAATTGTTTTGAGTCTGGGTGTTCTTTGTGTCCGTGTCATGTATGTTTGTCAAGTTCCTAGCGACACAAGATGTATATTCCTAATGCGGGAGTTGTCAAAAAAAATAGACAAGTAAGGCCAACCCACTTACTTGTAGATACAATGACTTGAGTTCCCCATTCTCCTTGAGCGTGTCTTTCAGTTGGCCACTGTACCTCTCCAATTCCCGCAGTAAATCAGCATTTGCTTCCTGCACTATTGACGCGCGACTGCCTTTTTCTGATTTGAGCTTTTCGTAATCTAATTCTAATTGAGTGTATTTGAGATCAAGCTGAAGGAAAAGAAAAGAATTTAAAAGCAAGATCTACACGATCTATGTCCAACAGTGGCATATTAAAGGTTTTTTGATGAGGTGAGTTATTATTATTATTATAGTTATATGAAAGTTTTGTTAAATACGATATTGGAAAATAAAACAGTTGCGTAATCATTAGAACATTGTGCAAACAATATCATTTTAACCCTGCATATTATTAAATATATCTTTACATAAGAGATAGTGGGAGTTTTAAGGGAAGTTGAAATCAACAAAAGCATTGCGGCGTACATGTAACATTAATAAAATATTAAAAGAACTAGACCGATCAGGAGTACTTTCAATTCTAATGCCAGCGAGATTGTCACAGTTCCGTCATGTTCCGTATTTTTTTTTTATATTTAAGTTGCCAAAATGACTCTGCCCTGCCTAATGGAAAGCATGAGCAGAATCCAAGAGCGGTGGTCACCATCCTCAATGCGAAAAAGAACAATGCAGCATGGTGACCCACACTATGGCGGCCTGGGTGGAAGGGGGATGGTGAGGGGGATAGGGGGCGTTGGATTGGGGTATGGGCCTCCGGTATCCTCACTCACTCGATAAAACACAGCGTAAGCGCCGTTTCACACCGGTTTGTGAGGCCGTGGTATCACTCCGGTCGAGCCGGCCCATTCATGCCGAAGCGTGGCTCTCCCACGGTAGTAAAACATGGGTGTAGTAAAAGGCGACTAATGGAACAAATGCAGGGGCAAGGATAGTTGACTGTATCGTAAATAAATACCGATGTCTCCTTCATCAAAACGAACATTCAAAACATCTAGTCAAATATAATTATTACAGCTTTTCATTTTTATTACAAGTTTTAATCAAATAAGCATTGAAATGTATTGTTCCATTGAGTGGTTTAAAACAGTGACGTCACAAGTTTATATTTAGTTCATTTTCCATACAAAGGTATCGTTTTGACAGATTATAAAAAGTAACTAATTTGACTAAGGTGTCAGGACAACATCACACATCTAGCCAGAATTGTTTAGAAAGTATTAGTGAGCCAAAACCTCCTTTCTAAGTATCCAGTAGTGGACTACTAACGGCTGTTAATGTGATGGAAAAAATACAAATTAATGTACAAAAACTACTAACATTTTTAAATTCGTTTCTAACTTCATCTATCTCGGCCTGTAGTCTCTCGTTTTGTTGTTTGTAACTCTCCAACAGTTCGCTATCAGAATTGCTACCAAGAAGTTCGAGTTTATTTTGTAAAACGGCAACACGAGAATTCAATTGCATCTCTATGCCTTTCTGTTCTTCTATTTTCGCTCGGAGGTCGAGTTCTTGTTTTCGATGTTGTTCGATTTTTTTATCTCTGTAAAGATGTGCAAAAAAGGTGATTGATATAAATTCGCTTTATACTTTTTTTTGTAAAGACGTCACCTAGATCAAGTAAACCTTTGAACGTGTATGTAAATATTTGAATTGTACGAAAATTGAACCCGCGGCCTTTATCGTAGCAGTACGTTACACAACTACTCCCCTCCAGGCATCATAACATAACAGTGTCTCGTCAATGTTGTTTATTATACCTTTTAATTATTTCTTCTTGAAATGCTGATAACTTTTGCATTTGTTGTTTATATCTGGTCAAAACTTCTTTCAATGTAGCCAACCTGCCTGGCGATGGAGGTTCACCTAGAAAGAAAAATAAATTATTTATTAATGAATTAAGTATTAGTCACTGCCTTGGTGGCGCAGTGGCAGTGTATGCGACTGCTGTGATGTGTGCTGCTAGAGGTCTCGGGTTCGATTCCTGAGTCGGACCAAATGTGTGTATGACCTGCAAATATTTGTTTCGGAGTTTGGGTGTTTTCTATATATAACATGTGTGTATTTACAAAAAATAAGTATATATGTATTAATATCAGTTGCCTAGTACCCATATTACAAGCTTTGCGTAGTTTGGGACTAGATGGCGTTGTGTGCTAAAATGTCCGAAAATATTTATATTTATTTATTAGTCTGAATAGTGTGATGACAGATTGAGACTACAGTTATCACTGCTATACATTCGGGCTGGTTCGGCTGGGGCGGTATTACCATCTCACAGAAGATCAATCTAACATGACAGTATTCATGCTGTTATATTTTGTTGGTGGTCAATACACCACCATGATGTGAGTCACCACGCTACATTGTTGCATTGTCTCCATTCGCAAGGAGTATGGTGACCACCACTCTTGGATTCTGCTCATGCTTTCCATCAGCGAGAATAGTCACTCTGGCAGGCTCATAAATAAAGAAAATGGTAAGTAAGCCAAACCCCGCTTTTTAAGAAGAGGTATATTTTCAGCAGTGACTAATACATTATATTATTGATTGACTTCTGCCCACAGCTTGCTAATGTGAAGTAGATATATTCATCCTCTTTTTTGCCCCCCTTGAATCTACATGTATATTTCAGGATTTTAGCTTCAGTGGTTTGGGCTGTGCAATGATCTCTGAGTATCTTAGTCAGTCAGTCACCTTCCTCTTTTATATATAGATTGAATAATGCTATTGTATTGGGCTTGACTGTGGTTCTTACCAAGGTAAGTGTTATCAGGTAGCGACTCCATAAGTATCTGATGGAGAGTAATTTTCCAATGTTCGTATTCCTTTTGATTAGCAGCCAATTTGTTTCTGTGTAGGACCAGTTCATGAGCTGTGAGTTCTAACTTTGACTGGAATAAAACACAAACATAAATACTTAAGAAAAAATAACTAAAAATATTTGTAAAAATCAATTGACGTTAATTAATAATTCATTACTGTATTAGCCACTTTTACACAAAGAAACTTTTTTTTTACACCTCCCGCATTAGGAATATACATTCCTGTGTTACTTGCATCTTTACAAACATACATGAAACGGACACAAAGTACACCCAGACTTAGAACAACAATTTATGGATCACACAAAGTGTTGTCCTAAAAGGATTTGAACCCATAACACTTGGCGCAGTAGGAAGCGGAGTAGCGACCACTGAAACCACTAGGCCAACTTGATCATCATTTCAAAAAATAAGGCTATAATATACACATCTGGATATTTAGTAGGAACATTTTCAAATCATCATTTCATCATCATTTTGAAAAAGTTAGTATGTATGGTTGTTTTCGCAATTGTCCGTAAGAGTAAATAAATTGTCATGGGACTTTCAAGTATTGAGAACATACATACAGACATATATACCGTTTACATACTAAAATAAGTCAGTGAAGTAAGAACATTTAAGTCATTTTGGCAAGAACATTAAAAAAAGAACTTAGACATCCACACAGGATGTCAATGTTTAAAATGTCACCTCGTTGCTCTCTGCTGTGCGGAGTGTTGTGGGTTCAAGCCCCACATGTGACAACACTTTATGAGATTCACAAATTAACGTTCTTAGTCTGTGTATTCCTTGATGTTTGGTGTATTCCTAATGTGGCAGTTTATTCTTGAATAGAAAATAATACTTACACCTAATTCTTTAACTTGTTCTTTGGCGGCATTCCGTTCTGTTGTCAACTGTAACACTTTCTCCTTCAAGCGAGAGGTCTCTCCACTCATAAGTCGATTCTGAGCGGCTTCCAGTTCGCTTGCTAGCCTATTTATTGTAGCTCCCTTATCTATTAATATATCTTCCTTTTCTCTATCTTTCTCCATACAACGTCGTTCTAGTGTTTTGATTTCGTTTTCCTGAGGGAATGGTCAGAAATTTGTTTTAGTAGATATTAATATTTTTTTTTAATTTGTAGTTTAACTTTGATACTAATATTCATAATCACTGATGGTATTGTGTAATGATCCCTTCTATTTACTCATAAAAATGATCAAAGGTCTCATCCGTTCCATTCCGTGGCGGTGTAAACTGAGCCTAAGATAACAACACCATGGTTTAATTGTAGACATAAATATTTATAGATTGTTAACGTTTCATTCTGCAGCTTTGCCTTAAGGTGCATGTCATTATAATAGGGTAGTTGACACCTTAGTCAAATCAGATACTTTATATCATCTGTCAAAACGGTAATACAAACTTGTGACGTCACTGTTTTATACTCCTCAATTGAGTATTATATTTCAATGTTTATTGGATTAAAAATTTATTATAGAATTGAAAAGCTGTAATAATTATGTTTTTCAAGATGTTTTGTAATATTCGTTTTAATGAAGGAGACATCGATATTTATTACCGATACAGTCAACTACCCAACTAACAGAGAGAAATAGAAATACTACACTAGAAACTGTTTGACTCTCCTGGTGAATGATAAAGACTACAGGATTTCACCACCCTTTTCTTTTAGAAAAGCAAAGAGAACTTGAAACAAACCCCATACTAATCTGTCTGCCCAGCATGTTGTAGTAGGCCAGAGCCTCCTTCCTAAATAGGCCTACGTCCAGAAGCAGACTACTAATGTCTAAAAACCATGTAAACAATTGTTTTAATGATCCCATTTATAATACACAGATGCTTACTTTTTCATCGAGTCTATTTTTCGCTTTTGTCAAATCATTTTGAAGTCTGTCCATTTCTTCTCTGTGTCTGAAAATTATTATAAGTTTAATATTAGTGACATTTAATTAGTTGTATAGTAATATCATTTTTATGGGCTATAAATAAATGGAGAAATACTACTTCTGTCTCCCTGGAACATTCTGATCCATCATAAGGTTATCTCAAAGATATTGTTCTTAGCAATACCCCCCTTTGTACATTACATCTAACTTTTATTTTATATACTCTTTTGTAACTCCGTAATTCGGTGTACAAATAAAGAGTTCTCTATTTGTCTAGTAGAAGAGAAATACTTTATTTAGAATGAATCATTAAAACTTACCTATCTTGCTGTTCTCTAAATATTGCATCTGTATCATGTGAATGAGCAACCTGAAATTAAACCATACTCTAATAGTTTACTCATATTTCAGTTTATCGAATATCGAGATGATGATGTGATTAAACAATACAATCATTTTATAAAAGATTTTTTCATTACTTAAAAATTTCATTTAAAAAACAAGATAGCTTAAAAATAACTAATATTTTTAAACAAAAACTGGAAATTAAGTACTAAAACATTAATTTCATTAACCAATACACAACATATATATAAAATAAAAGAAATATTGAATTCTAATACAGAACATACTGACTGTAATAGTCGGGACTCATACTGGACAAAATGTTAAAGTGAAACTTTTATTACGTAGTCTCAAATTTTATGGTCTGTGTATCGCATGTCGCGTGACGCGTGACGGTCGGCCAGTGACCAGTAGCCAGTCGGACGGTATGCCAGTGCTCCACGCTATTTGTTTGTTTATGTCAGTGTTTAATGTAAATGTTGTTATTTATTTGCTTTATTAGAATTATTTATTTGCATGTGAAAAAAAGTTTCACTTTTACAGTGGTTTCATAAAACCACACAATCCTTTTTTTTAGTTTAGATTATTTAGTGGTCGTATTTTTGTTTTCGCTTTACCTATCTAAGAACACTTGGGTTAATATGAATATATTAATCAAAAACAAATACATGCAGCAGTTTCGAATATATAAGAAAATAAAGAATATTACACACATACAGGATACGTGCGAAAAACATAACTCTTCCTTAGCAGTAGGGTAAAAGTTAAGCTCTATAGAAAATTTTGGGGCCGAAAGCCATTATGTGAATTTTGTGCAATTATTATTTTCTCAGTTTGTTTGTAAGCAATTGCTGAAATTGCTCTTTGGTGTTGTACAAATCATCAATATACTATATGGGTCAATTTGTTTAAATACACATTTAATATTTATCACCTGCATTGTATGAAGTCTTTGTTGCACATCCTGAAGACTTATATTGGCTGAACGTAATTCTAACTTCAATTGTTCTTTCTCTTGGTCATTCTCCATTAACTTCTCAGTGAGATTTGTAACTTGTTGTTCTAATTCAATTAATTTGTGTTTACTTGATGCTAGGAAAACAATATTGGTATTTAAAAAATGATAGGTATAGCATGGAAAATAAATAGAAATTTAAAAAAAACAACTTCAAGAAATGGAGAAACTTAATTGAGATGTGACCACACATAAAGCACCAAATTTTTGATTAAAAAAAAGTATCATGAAAATCGGTTCACCCACCACCAACGAAAGTTCTGAGATAACAACCTCCTCCGTTTTTGAAGTTTATTAAAAAGACTAGAGCTTCCGAATTTGATTGGAGCTATCAGTTTACTGTTGAAAGCATTTATTTTAATAAATACATAACTAGCTGCTTCTTACACTTTTGGAAGACTTTCATAGACACTACTACAGTCTTTAATGCCTAGTGTGAGTTTATTCCAACATCAATCCGATTATCACAGTGACCGCACGCGCCTTGCGATTGGCCTGCTGTGAACTCTTCGCTAACCGCAACCCTTCTAGAGCAAGTTGATATGAAATAAACTCATACTCTCCCTCTGGCCCTCTGAGGGCAAAGAGTAATTTTAAATAGCCTAACATATCATCATTATCAGTCCACTGCAGTCCACTGCTGGACGAAAGCCTCTCCCAAGGCACACCACAGAGACAATTATATTTTAACTGTTTTATGAGATCTTAAAAATAATATCAAACAAATACATACCAAGGAGATGATGAGCCTCTTGTAAAGATAGTTCTGCCTTATCTCTATCACTAATGGCGGCAGCCAACCTCGCCCGTAAGCTATCTATCTCGGTGTCTAACTTCTGCATTTGTCCAGCTAACTGTTGACATTCCTTCACACGGATCTAAAAAACATATACACATTCCTTGACCGTTTTATCTTAATACCAGCGACCCGCCCAGGCTTCGCACGGATGCAAATCCGCCGCATTTAAGCCCTCAGGCAGATCTAAGTGCACAAAAAAAAGGAACTTTATTTTATACCATGTAAAGATATGGTTATTATATATTTATTTTTTAATTTTATGAGAGTTTTGGAAACCAATTTGTATCACAAAATAATTAGGTTTTAATGTTACTATACCCTGTTGATATGAACTATCACATCACATTAACAGCCTTAAGCACTCCACTGTTGGCCACAGGCAGACGCCAACGTAAGGCTCTCCTTAGAAATGAGGTTTTAGGTTCATGATGTCCTACAGCTTGTTTCCTTTATTGCCTTTACGGCACACATGGGATGAACAGAGGGAACATATTCTTAATCCATCACCACACAGACCTTGATAAACCAATTATTTTAGATTATACTAACTTCATACATTACACTCAGCTGCTCATTGTTCATATATTCTTGTCTATCACAATTCTTTATACCATTAACATGTCCTGAAAAGACAATATAACTTTATTTAAATTTCATCTAAATTTTCATTATTTTCCTACACTAAATTACTACCACACAACTTAGGTCTATGAGAAGCATTGTTTTAATTGTAAAAGTAGAATCTATTATGCATAGATACTTGCTAGTCACAACACTTTAAAAGCTTTTGAAAAATAAGCTACAGAATTATTAAAGGAAAAAATGTTTATTTAGACACAATACAGAAGGTATTAAATTTTAACAGTGGTGTAATGGTGGTCTTTCAAGCCTTTTTTTAGCCTGTGTGAGGCATGCAAATATTAATATTTTCAGGCTATTATTAATTATTAAGAAATAATAAGCTATTATAGACAAAATGTCACGATTGTAATGTTGCCTTTAAAGGAGCAGAGCTTAACACTTATTACCTCTATATTCTTGTGGATAATAGTGATTCTGTCCATCGCCAGCACCATATGGACCAAACTGGGCTTTGATAACTTCTTCTGGATGTCTCACATGGCCCATATGGTTTTTAGGTGTTTCACAATATAATTTAGGGGACTCTGAACCATGTTGTTCTTTCAAGTGATTAAGTGACTCCACATATGTTGGAGGCAACCCTGTTCTTGTTGGTTGTACTGAAAACAGATGTTAATTAAAAAATTAGAAGATAAGTTGAAATAATACTCCAGACTTCAGACATATGTTGTCGTCCATATATAATAATATGCTAAAATGACTGATAGAATACTTATATACTTTTTTGTAATCGAAAACCTAAGCTCGCAAAAAATATTTGCAGATCGCACAAACATTATCCATCCCAGGAATCAAAACCCAAGACCTCAATCACCTGAAGAAGTTTTGAAAGAAATTAATCTTAAAATATACTATATTAATATTATACCAAAGAACAAATTTCCTATTAATTACTGAATAATATGGTTATTAAAAAAATGTAAATTAAATAAAAAAATGTATAATAAAAAAAATGTATAAAAAAATGTATAATAATAATAAACAAACAGGTTTTCTTTCTTATTAGTTTCACTAATAAGAAAACATGTTTGTTTCTATAATTTCCAACCTAAATGCACTTACCACCATTGTTTTGTTGTGGATCCAGGGAGTAGTTTCCACTGCTATTAACAGAACTGGCTTCGTCATCATCCAAGAGATCATCGAATGCATTTGCCAGCTTGTGCTTAAGCTGCAAAGACACATAAACCCTCAATATTAGCCAAAACATGATAACCAGAATAAACAGAATATACTTGAAAACATAAATAAATGTTATTTACTTTAGTTGTAAAGCAACATAGAACACTAAAAGAAGTTTACATACCTCTTCGTTTCGTCGTTTCTGATCCTCTAGTTCTTCTTGCTCGTCGAGTCTGTCTTGAGCACTATTGTTTATGTGGATACTAGCGGCGCCTTGAAATAAACTCATTCCGGGACCATCCATATTTATATTTTTTACTATTATTAGGTGATACAAAGTTATATAACAGGAGAACTAATTAAATTATAAAGAGTAATCGAGATAGAAATTCCGTTTACGACCGTATATAATACGTACATTTTTTTTATAAAATTAACCATCAACCAAAACAAGTTTTTGAATACTATTTGAGAGGGTTACCAGTACAAATAATAATAGTGTTATAAAACAAATAAAGTGGTGACTGATTGGATAGAATTGACTATTCAAACTAGTGAAAAATTATTACATTTGCAATCTAATTTATATGTTTTCTCATTATTCTTAATGGCAGGAGCACTTAAAGTGTCAGTGTTAGTGCGAGTCGTGGTGTACACAACACATTTTTGTATCGCGCTTTGGCGCTATTTGAATAGTACTTGTCAAAGCTTTGGAGGTTTTTATTATGATTTATTAAATTCTATTGATTCATTGTTTCATTTGCATTTGGAAATTAATTTTAACGAAATGCTTTACTTTTGTGAAAACTGATTTTTTAGTTTATGGTACACACTGTACAATGAACAAATATACGACATCAACCGCGGCAGGTGCGGTCCGAAGTGGATGGAGTCACAGGGGACATGACGCCCCCCTAAAATCGGTACAATGATTTGAAAAAAGAAATCCAACATTAGTCAATGTTGGAATTTTTCGCCTCTTGGCCCTTGTCCTCATTGGTTAATCGATTAGCGTACCGTTAGCTCTGCTGATCAAGAGGTCTCGGTTTCGTTTGGTTGTCAGACCAAAGTTTTGTTGAGTCTTTTTTAGAAAAATCTTTAATAACAGCATTAACAGCGGAGTATTGAAGTTTGATGGTGTTTTCATGCCTAGAAGAGCACGTTAAGCCGTTGGTCCTGGTTGTCATGAACATCTAAAGCAATTGTTATTAGGAAATCACTGCCCTCAAATACATTTATAGACAACTAGTTCAACCTTCGAACTGAGTCCGCCCTTGCAGTGGTCTGACGCCCGTCATCTCATCTAAAAACAGATATTCTGGTAAGAACGGTTCAACTAGTAGCCAGTCCCAAGTAATCTTGGGAATAATAAAGGAAATCATCATCTTTCTTGCGTAGTAAGAAAGATGATGATTTCCATAATTTTTCACTTGAGATAACAAATCAAATATTATGCTGAATATGTTGATCATGAACAAATCAAATATCATCTTAGAGAAATATGTCTCATAACATTAATTCAAAACAGCAATATAAATATTTCATTACATAAAAAATGTATAATTGTATAACATAATGCTATATGATGCGATGCGATGGAATAGAGCTAGGGTGCGTTCTCCAGTCACAGAACGTCAGTTTTACCTGTCAAAATCATATGTATGTCGTATGTTGACCTGACCTTACGTATATATACCCCTTGTATCTATTAAACTTAAACAATACATTACAGTAGTAGTAGTGTTATACAACTGTGTAACCTTTATTTAAGTTGAAATAGATTAATTATCTTACAAAGATGGACTTCAAACCTGTTACCCATGTTTTGTTTGATATGGACGGATTATTGTTAAGTAAGTTCTAAGTTACAAGAAAGTCTTCCACATTTACGCTCTATTGCTCTTGCAAACTAACCTACTAAAACTTTTAAAATATTTTTTTATAATGAGGTGGACCAATCATTTACTGTCTATTTATTATGGTTATAGATACGGAAGATTTATACACAATCGCATATCAAAACATTTTGACACCCTATAATAAGGAATACACCTACGATTTGAAAGTCAAACTTATGGGGATGCAGGATAAAGAAGCAGCCAAATTGCTTTTAAGTACTTTGGATATACCTATGAGTGTAGAAGAATGGGTTAGTGCTGTCAAAGATCAGTACAAAAAACTGTTTCCTGACTCAGAGCTTAAACCAGGTATGCAGTAGAATTATGGCGAGAAATTAATAGAGCCATTTAATAAAAACAATGAACACACAAATTTCCTTATATTTTAGGTGCAAAAAAACTGGTAGAACATTTACATAAACATAATGTTCCTATTGCACTAGCCACCAGTTCAGCTAAGGAAGGATATGAAATGAAGACAACCAAACATCATCAGGATTTATTTTCTCTCTTCCCAATAAAGACATTTGGGTCATCTGATCCTGAAGTAAAGCTTGGGAAACCTAATCCTGATATATTTTTGGTCACTGCTCTTAGGTTCCCTGATAAACCAAAACCTGAACAGGTACTAAAATAACAAATAAACTATACTTTGTTGGTTTCATTGTCTTTTCACTAAGATTAATATTTCAAATACTTGATATAATGTAGTATTAAATTTATTTGAAAGTTGTAAGAATTTAAATATTTTAATAAAAATGTTATCAAAACTATTTTAGTGCTTGGTTTTTGAAGACGCTGTAAATGGTGTGAAGGCTGCCAGGGCTGCTGGAATGCAAGTAGTGATGGTGCCAGATGCAAGGCTCAATAAAAGCTTGACTACTGAAGCCACCATTGTGATTGAGAGCTTAGAAGATTTTAAACCTGAAATGTTTGGTCTCCCTCCTTATGACACATAATTCAATATCTTGTAATTTAATTATTAAGAGAACAAATGAAATTTGTCTTTTACTGCATAATACTTACAGTCAGGCTTAGCTTAGTGTAGGAATATTATTGCAAATGTATAGTATATACACAATATGATTTTTCTACCTCAAATTATGCTTTTAACATTTTATAAATCAACTATACAATTTGTTTAAGTATTATGTGTGTCTGAAAGTATGTATTTATATTAAATGGACACTTCGGTAAAAACCAGTAAATACTACTTTGTACACTTAAAGAAAAATATAGTACTTTATATTGTATTTATAATTTTAATATTGTACTTTTTATGCACAACTGTTTTGTACAAAGCTAATAAAGTGATATAGCAGAATTGTATTTTGATCATCTATAGAATTATGATGAAATATAAAAGTTATATAAAGTAATCTTATGTCATTATTCTTCACTGTTTTTTTTCTTATAACTTAGTGTGCCTTCTAGATCAAATAACTTGTTCCCAACAATTGTTTGTCCTTTTACAAACAGATACCTTTTCACAAATTTACATATGTACATACATATTTGTATGAATCTATTTTATATAAATAAAAATGAATCACGAACATGTGTATACACTCATAACTTTCGGTCTTTCGGTATAATTATTTTTTTATATGTTTGTTATTGTCAGGTTTATACTAAAAAAATAAAGGCAAACCGTAGGTGTTGTATTTTCTTAGTTAGCTTAGTTGTATACATTGTGGCCCTGCGGGGGGTTAACACAGGCTTACCAAAATATGTTTGTCGGAAATTCAGAAAAAAAACATGAAAATGAATATGGCGGTACGATATTTGCTGGGTCAGCTAGTTTTTAATAGGTAATTATAATTTACAATACTATTAATACTACACGGTTGGCCTAGTGGTTCAGTGGTCGCCACACCGCCTTCTACTGCGCCAAGTGTTGTGGGTTCAAATCCTACATGGGACAACACTTTGTGTGATCCATAAATTGTTGTTGTTCTAAGTCTGGGTGTACTTTGTGTCCGTTTCATGTATGTTTGTAAAGATCCCCGCGACACAGGAATTTATATTCCTAATGCGGGAGTTGTCTTTTTAAAGAAAAAAAAATATACGCCTATAGTACATAGATACTGTTATGTAAATAGGTACCTATAGCTTACTTAGTCTCAGTAATACTAGGCTCGGTCCTCTGATCAGGCTGCGCGTGTCTGTACACATACTACGAAATTGTTAACAAATGCAATGGATGATTTCTTCAATACGCAACACTGGACGCTACGCTAAATAATGGCGAATACATCTCTCACTTGCGAATTGCGGACGACATCGTCATCATCGCAGAGACGCTGTAACTGGCTGACTCTTCTGTGCGCATCGGCCTACGGATGAACTTGGACAAAACCTAGGGCATGTTCAATGTACCGGAACTTGTCGCGGTACACGGTGCCGTTTTCGAAGTTGTTCAAAAATATGTGTACCTCGAGTAAACTTTCCAGACAACTTCGAGGATGCGGTGAACAGGAGAATTCAGCTGGGTTGGGCAGCGTTTGTTGATACTTCGTCAGGGTTTTTCATCGTCGAACCTACACCTAAAGACGAAATTCTTTAATCAGTTCGTCCTACCCGCCATGATTCTTGACTGGAGCCTGCGCCGCTGTAAAAGTATTGTGCAACGTCCACTGGCCAGGTGGAGTGATCTGCGCAAAACGGCTGGCAGGAGCTGGTTGCGAGAAGCCGAGAATCGAACGAAGTAGCGTGAATTTGGTGAGGCCTATGTCCATCTGTGGACTGCGATAGGCTGAAGATGATGATGATGGTGATAGTATTGGAATCGAACCGACTAAAATCACTCTGCGCTTGACACCGATATCAAGCTATAAGCTCATTTATCGTAGGCTCTTAGTCGTAGTAGATATAAAAACTACTGCTATGACCAACTTTTATTGTATATTGCTTTGTACAAAAAGATATTTGAAGCAAGTACCAATTACAAAGTACAAATTTGCAAACATGATTTTAATACGAAAATGTAATAAATTTATGAAAACCATGGATGCGACTCGTAAATTTCTGTCATTATTGCCTTAATTTGAAACCCGACAAACTAGAATTGTATTTGTGGTATATCACCAAAATAAAATTAATCGATGACGATTTCTTATTTCGTTTTGGATCGACATTATCGACGGCCTCTTGCATGTTGAAAACGGACCGGTGAACAATATGTACAACAAGCTCGTTTACAGTGATGTAGGCATTTAGATACTTGAGTTATGGATTAATATAAAAGTATTAATCATGAAGCGAAAATAGCAATCATTTATGCTTACAAATTAACATTGTAATAAAATTAGTAAATAAACGTTGAAAAATTCAAAATATTAGGAATATTTAAACCTATTAGTACTAGGTAGAGTCATCCTTGGTATTTTAAAGTATTTCTACAGCCAAATTCCTAGGTATTTGTGAGATTCGCTTCTGTGACGCTAACTTACTATCACTAATTGAAGGTTAAATAAAATTGCCGCTGATAAGACGATACACTTTGGCATAGTATGCTATAACTTGACAATTTGTTACTACTTGCTAAGAATAGAATTTGTTTCAATTAGTTTAATAAAAATGTTTATCCCGGTGACACNATAAAAGTTATATAAAGTAATCTTATGTCATTATTCTTCACTGTTTTTTTTCTTATAACTTAGTGTGCCTTTTAGATCAAATAACTTGTTCCCAACAATTGTTTGTCCTTTTACAAACAGATACCTTTTCACAAATTTACATATGTACATACATATTTGTATGAATCTATTTTATATAAATAAAATTGAATCACGAACATGTATATACACTCATAACTTTCGGTCTTTCGGTATAATTATTTTTTATATGTTTGTTATTGTCAGGAAAAGGTTTATACTGAAAAAATAAAGGCAAACCGTAGGTGTTGTATTTTCTTAGTTAGCTTAGTCGTATACATTGTGGCCCTGCGGGGGGTGCGGAAATTCAGAAAAAAAAACATGAAAATGAATATGGCGGTACGATATTCGCTGGGTCAGCTAGTTTTTAATAGGTAATTATAATTTACAATACTATTAATACAACACGGTTGGCCTAGTGGTTCAGTGGTCGCCACACCGCCTTCTACTGCGCTAAGTGTTGTGGGTTCAAATCCTACATGGGACAACTCTTTGTGTGATCCATAAATTGTTGTTCTAAGTCTGGGTGTACTTTGTGTCCGTTTCATGTATGTTTGTAAAGATCCCCGCGACACAGGAATTTATATTCCTAATGCGGGAGTTGTCTTTTTAAAGAAAAAAAAATATACGCCTATAGTACATAGATACTGTTATGTAAATAGGTACCTATAGCTTACTTTAGTCTCAGTAATCCTAGGCTCGGTCCTCTGATCCGGCTGCACGTGTCTGTACACATACTACGAAATTGTTAACAAATGCAATGGATGATTTCTTCAATACGCAACACTGGACGCTACGCTAAATCATGGCGAATACATCTCTCACTTGCGAATTGCGGACGACATCGTCATCATGGCAGAGACGCTGTAACTGGCTGACTCTTCTGTGCGCATCGGCCTATGGATGAACTTGGACAAAACCTAGGGCATGTTCAATGTACCGGAACTGGTCGCGGTACACGGTGCCGTTTTCGAAGTTGTTCAAAAGTATGTGTACCTCGAGTAAACTTTCCAGACAACTTCGAAGATGCGGCGAACAGGAGAATTCAGCTGGGTTGGGCAGCGTTTGTTGATACTTCGTCAGGGTTTTTCATCGTCGAACCTACACCTAAATACGAAAGTCTTTAATCAGTGCGTCCTACCCGCCATGATTCTTGACTGGAGCCTACGCCGCTGCTAAAGTAATGTGCGACGTTCACTGGCCAGGTGGAGTGATCTGCGCAAAACGGTTGGCAGGAGCTGGATGCGAGAAGCCGAGGATCGAACCAAGTAGCGTGAATCTGGTGAGGCCTATGTCCATCTGTGGACTGCGATAGGCTGAAGATGATGATGATGGTTATAGTATTGGAATCGAACCGACTAAAATCACTCTGCGCTTAACACCGATATCAAGTATAAGCTCATTTATCGTAGGCTCGTAGTCTTCTTCTTTTGATGAATGGCAATCAGCCGGATCAGCTATTTCTGCCAATGTCAAGTATTTAAAGTCTTCAATTTTAAGTCTTCAAGTCTTCGTCGTGATGGAATTAATGATAAAAAATGTGGATGACATGAAATGGGGACCGTCTTTCGCAAAAACAAAAAACGATCTCCTAGGCTCATAGTCGTAGTAGACATAAAAACTACTGCTAAGACCAACTTTTTTCGTATATTGCTTTGTACAAAAAGATATTTGAAGCAAGTACCATTTGCAAACATGATTTTAATACGAAAATGTAATAAATTTATGAAAACCATGGATGCGACTTGTAAATTTCAGTCATTATTGCCTTAATTTGAAACCCGACAAACTAGAATTGTATTTGTGGTATATCACCAAAATAAAATTAATCGATGACGATTTCTTATTTTGTTTTGGATCGACATTATCGACGGCCTCTTGCATGTTGAAAACGGACCGGTGAACAATATGTACAACAAGCTCGTTTACAGTGATGTAGGCATTTAGATACTTGAGTTATGGATTAATATAAAAGTATTAATCATGAAGCGAAAATAGCAATCATTTATGCTTACGTTGAAAAATTCAAAATATTAGGAATATTTAAACCTATTAGTACTAGGTAGAGTCATCCTTGGTATTTTAAAGTTTTTTACAGCCAAATTCCTAGGTATTTGTGAGATTCGCTTCTGTGACGCTAACTTACTATTACTAATTGAAGGTTAAATAAAATTGCCGCTGATAAGACGATACACTTTGGCATAGTATGCTATAACTTGATAATTTGTTACTACTTGCTAAGAATAGAATTTGTTTCAATTAGTTTAATAAAAATGTTTATTCCGGTGACACATGTTCTATTTGACATGGATGGTTTACTCCTAAGTAAGTGATTAAAAACTTAGATTAGACAGGCTTAGATTTTTACCTACAAACTTTTTTCACATACGAGGAAATATTTTTAGATACAGAAGAATTATATACACTGGGTTTCCAGCAATTGGCATCTCGTTTTGGTAAAGAATTCACATTTGAAGTGAAGAAAAAGGTTATGGGCATGCAGAGTAGAGAATTTGCAGCAAGTATAATAGATTACCTTGAGCTACCTATAACGGTCGAAGAGTTCTTGATAGAAACAAGGCAAATATTCAGGCAATCATTTCCGAAATGCAAAGTCATGCCAGGTAAGACTTTTAAGATAAATATTTTCTTATCAGAAAAATGTTTTTGATTAGGTATTTTATTAACAACGATAAGTAACCACTAGAAGAATTGAGTTTGTAACTGTTTCTGTGTACCGCTAATATGGCGATCAAAAAGTATCGCCTGTAGTAAGTTCTAAAATGGTTTTAAATAAAAATAAATATGTGGATTGTAGTGTATGTAGGTCCGTGAGTAATGGCTTATTACTTACACGTATTAAGGTTCTATATTCCATACCTGTATCGGGCACATATGACTTGCAGAGACTGTAGAGGAGTCTAAAGCTTCACGGTAAAAAGGCGGGAAAAGCATATTAAGACGAGTGCGTGTTTGTGGGCGAGCCAAGGCGAAGGAATTAACTAAATACATCACAAGGATTACATGAATTATACCTATATCTCCATCAAAATATTATTATTACATTTTAAATATCATATTATTACCACTTAGTAGTAGACTGTCCAACTGAGTACTGGTGAAGGATAGAGCAACCCTCGATTTTTCTCCCTTGTCACATGATTTTTTTACGGAGTTGCAGACAAGGGACAAAAATCGAACTTTGCTACCACCTCCCCTGAATGTTATTGTTTTATGAACCTGCATCTTTCTAAAAATATATCCTGGTGGTTCACATGACCCACAAATTTTCGACACGGGCCTATAGTCTATTCCAGTAGTAGAAGAGCTAATTTGAATCTATTTATAGAAGTAAAAATAAATGAGAACGAATTAAAAAATGAAACTATCAGAATCATTCACACCTACTCATTGGTAAACATTTGAATTCGTTTTAAAATCAAGGTTTGAAAGACGAAGAATACGAGGATACACTAACGATTATTTAAAATATATATATAAATATTTTGGACATCTAACGCACGACGCCGTCTAGTCCCGAGCTAAGTACAGCATTTATTATGGGTACTAGAGAACTGATACACATACATATATACATTTTTTTTGTAGAAAACACCCAAACAAATAGTTGCGGATCGTACAAACATTTGGTCCGACCCGAAATCGAAAACCTATCGTTCGAAAATCGAACACAAGACCATAGTGGCATACGCTATCACTGCACCACAAGGTAACCGTTTGTCGTATTTGATTACGCATTGTGCGATAAACTACACAAAATATTTTTCATGATAAATAAATGAAATTGGTACGAATAACAATGAAATAAAAATAACTATATCTATATATAGTTTTTTCCCACAGGAGTAGAAAAATTACTTAACCATCTTCATAATCACAATATCGGTATGGGACTAGCGACAAGCAGCAGTAAAGAGACATATGATTTGAAAGTTGTGAATCACCAAGAGGTGTTTAATCTTTTCTCATACAAAACTTTAGGGTCATCAGATCCTGAAGTGAAACGTGGTAAACCTTACCCTGACATATTTATTGTTGCTGCCGAGAAATTTCCAGGGAGACCTTCACCTGATAAGGTATTATATGTTATTATATATTCAATGAATTATGAAATTATTATTAAGTCGTTATACATATTAATATAAAAAAAATTGCAAGTAACTCTGTTTCAATTTCATGGCTAAACGCTCAACCGATTATAATGATAAATGGCCTGAAGATACTCTGATTGATGAGGAAGGACATAAGCTACTTGTTATATTTTGAGTTGAAGGCGTCACTATTCGGGGGTGACATATACATTTTTTATTATAATTGAACAAAAAATTAATGTATTCATCATCACAGAAAAATTGTTTTTGTAAATCAATTCGAAAACAGCGTGTGGTTAAGGCCCAATGAAGTGGGCACGGGTCGGCTTATACATATTAGTTAATTACAAAGGGAAATTAAAATTATATTGATATACCTATCTATAATTTTCAGTGTTTAGTATTCGAAGACTCAATCAATGGAGTCAAGGCTGCAAGAGCAGCAGGCATGCAAGTTGTAATGGTGCCCGATCCTCACTTGGACCGAGCGCAAACAGTTGAGGCGACACTTGTTCTTGATTCACTAGAAGACTTTAAACCGGAGCTCTTTGGTTTACCACCTTATGAAAAATAAATATTATTTAAATGATAAGTGAGTGTAGCTTATTTTCCCGTTACTCGCTGGAATAGATTTGTAGATTACATAAAAAATATTGCCCATATAGCTATGAATTACGTTTACGTTACTTATCGTACCTTGGATTTCTTCACCTTATTCTTCTTCCCTCAAACGGCGGTTCCTTTTTTGATAACACTTATGTATTGCATGTGTAAGGCGAAAGCGCCAATTATAGATGTTTTTTATCTATTATATAAAATTCTCGTGTTTCGGTATTTGTTACCAAACCCCTCAGAAATGACTGGACCGATTTTTATTAAATTTTGTGTGCATATTGGGTAGCTCTGGGAGTCAATCAATCAATCAACAACCCATAATGTTCCATTGCTGGGCTCGGGTCTCCTCTCAGGAGAGGGTTAAGGTAATACGACCCTACAGTGGCCAAGTGCAGGTTGGAGACTGGCAAGACTAGGTTATGGCTACGTAATCTTGTTATTGGATGTTTTTAAGCCGCCCAAAGGCCTCCAACTAAGCTTCACGACTGTTATCCTAAGATAACAAACCAACAAAAAGCCTTTTAGAAAAGAGTACGCTCTTTTTTTGAAGGTTAAAAGCTTGCATAGATGCACAATAGCGGACGAAAGTCCGCGGTGTGCTTTGACAATTTTTAAGGTTAACTTTGTCTGCGTTTATCGCCAGGCCACAAGTGAGGTATTGCGCGGACAAAGTGATACCTTATTACTGTGTTGAGTATGCCGTGGACAATCTGTCGGCTTTTGTCTCACGTCTGCGCAGGGCCTAACTGGGGCACTTGGACTTGGCAAGATCACATCCCAGCGTCGTGTGTCTACCTAATGTCACACAGGTAATAGCCCGTAGTTTGGGGCTCCGGCGAGCAACAGCAATCAAAGACTCGAACGTGGTCAATAAGGATACAAGGAGTTACTTGAAAGCTATCATATTATATACTTGAGAGCTTAAGGCATCCAGTACTATATCACTTTATATTGTCAACATTAGATAAGATTTAGAAATATAAAATGCAATTTTGTTTAAACCTTTATTTCACCTTTTTATACATACATAACAACCTTATTGTTGCAATAAATATATGAGGTTCCATTTACTTTGACTAGAAAGATTCTTGCATATTATAATCAGCCATTGTTAAAAATAACACAAACAACTAAACAGGACAACAGCACTGCAAAGACAAGGAAAAAAAAACTCTATGTCCAAGTGTAAAAGGCTGTTTTTTTTTGGATTATAGCTGTTGGCCTCAGTGGCTTCTACAACTTTACGCGGACTATTGGTGAGCGCTGAGGGCTCTCAACCGGTAATTAATTAATATTACATTAATAGACCTGCTGAAGTTCAATTCAACTACTAATTCTTTAGTTTTCTTCTTCTTGGTTTTCAGTTTAACCTTGTATGCGTGTAAGTATACCATAGTTAGAAATTTAGGAAATTATATTTACAAATTAGTTTAGATTTGTATGTATTTCGGTACGGCTGCAGTATTTTGAGTTTCTTGATTTGTTGATTGTGCTATACTTGTAAGCTACTTTTCAGAAATATTTATTTATTATATTATTAAATTAATTAAGTTACATCGCCCAAGGGCACCCCCTGTGAGGTACGGACCTCGGCTTGGGGCGTTACTGTTGCGCTAGGGCGACTAAGTCCTGTATTTTGAAGGTAAGCGTGACGGGTGTTAATGTGTGACGCGGCGATTCGTGTTGGTGCGTGCCGCGTACGCTCTACGTTGAGCGATAGTGGTGTCGTCGTCCGGATCCCTAAGCGTATGTTTGGGCCTACATACGTATGAGATTGTGCTCGGTGTGTAATTGCTAGCCGCAACCACTAGAGGGTTGGGTGTGTCAGAACAGAAATAAAAGGCTGTTGGTAATGATGATTGTTGAAAATAATGTTTAGAAAACTTGGCAGGTAAAGTACATAAGTAAAATCGTAAGTACATTATAAGTACATTTAGCTTACTGATAAAAGAATATTTAACAAAAGTAATCATGGTTAAACTTATAAGTACTGAGTTTCTAACAATTGACTTACAGTATAAGCACCAACAACATATAAATATATAATACACATCTTTTAATTAAAAACTAATCATATGCTGGAAGTCCAAACAGTTCAGGTTTGAACTCCTCTAAGGATTTAAGAACGAGAGTGGCAGTTTGTAAATATTTTGAATCAATCCGTGGGTCTGGTATAGCCACTACTTGCATGTTAGCTGCATTTGCAGCTTTTATGCCATTTACAGCATCTTCAAACACAAGGCACTGAAAAAAAAGGCATTTGAAAGATAATTTCTGGTCTATGATTTAGTGTTGAGCTCTGCTCTCAAACTATTTTAATGTGAGAGATTAAAAATAGTGATGTCATGTAACCCTATTCATTTTATGGGTGTTGTAAGAGCCAATTAAAGAAAGCATAGACAACAACTCTGTAAAATAACAGTTCTACAAAGAAAAGGACAACTTGGTACAAAATATATCCGAAAATCTCATTTCTAAGCAGAGGTCTACATCTTGTAGTAAACTAATAAAGGTAGTTGATGATTAATAGTACCAAGTTTAATATCTGGTGTAATACTACACATTACTTACATCTTCAGGTTTTGGTTTATCAGGAAATCTTGAAGCACAAACAAGAAATATTTCTGGGTCAGGTTTTCCTTTAGTGACCTCTGGGTCAGTAGACCCCATTGTGAGGTGATGGAATAATTTTAATACATCTTGGTGGTTTTTCATCTTCTTGTCTACACTGTCACTGCTAGAACTGGTTGCCAGAGCTATAGGAACACCTTTTTTGTGCAAGTGTTCTACAAGCTTTTTAGCTCCTGTAAATTATATAGAGTTGAGAGATATAAAGCTGTAAAACAAAAACCCTCTTTTTTAATAAAAAAAAATTACTTCTTAAAGAGTTCCATATAAATTGGGTTCTCATCAACTTTTTCAGCTAAATAAATAACTAAAAAGCTTGTGTTAAGCTGATCACACAGCCATGGTTCACCACAGAGGTCCACCTTTATAGATAGACCATAGTTAGTGTGTATGGAAATGATAAATAGGTATGACATAATGGCATATTTTTAGTGGGTAAAAGTTATATGTTCTAGTCTACCTGTGCACACCTCCTCTTCGGCCCTCTCACAGCCCTCTCCAGTAAACCATAATGCGTATTGCTGGCTTTATGTGAAGACTTATATCTTTACAAAAATTGACAATAAGTGAAAATAATAATAATTACTATATTGGTAATAGATTCACATGATATAAAAGTAAATAACATAAAAATGAATGTTTTTTCTTAACAGGACAGCTAAAGCGAATACACACTCCCATGCAGTTTAATTCTTAAAACAAAATTAAATATTACCTGGCATTAACTGCACATTAGAGAATAGTACCTCACTTATTTGAATACATTCCTTCATAAATTCATCTCTGGTAACCGGTAGCTCTAAAACTTTAATTATTTTATCAGCACACTCGTGGCCTTGAAAACCAAGTAGTGTTTCCTTAAGCTCCCATGTAAATTCCTTTCCATACTTAACACACGCAGTTGTAAAAATTTCAGTATAAAGCACCTCAGAATCTGTAAATAAAATTTATTTTAGTTTGTACTTTTACAGTACATATTAAAGTTTCATCATATTAAAATATTACCGAGAATTAAGCCGTCTAAGTCAAACAATACATGAGTAACCTTTCTGAATTGCATTTTAACACTTAACAAGATACCTATTACAATCAGAAAAAGCTTCGCCTCTGTGAAAATTGTGAATTTTATAAAACACCAAACATATGACATAATATTTACATTGACAGCTATGTCAAGTATTGTAGAATTATGACATTGATGATACATTACACTCATTGTTCCTTGCTGCATCATGGGCTGGCTCATAAAGTGAAAAACGCTCCGGTGATAGTTACGGGATTCAAATAATCCTTAAAAAATGATACGTAAATAAAATATTTTTTAATTTTACATCTCGTATTTTTTTCCTACATCTCGACTTTTTTGCTAACTCTCTAGTTTGCATGACGTCATTAAGCCAGGTTCGCAGATATTTCCGACGAGTTGTACATCATCATTTTCAAGAAATTATGCGAATGGGTCACTAGCTTTTCAACAGATAGAAGCATAAAGGTCTCATTCGGCGTTGAGTGTATTTAGTCCGTGTCTGTTGAATGCTAGTGCCCCGCAAGTCTGTGTGCTATCCCCTTCTTTGTTCCTCATTCTTATCAATGACATCTTGTAAATAAGCTGCATTCATTGTTATGCGAATGACAGCACGGGCGATGCTCTCTATACCCTATAATATGTTGCTGAGAGCCGAAACAAACTTGTGTCTGAATTTGAGACCTCTTTAGAAAAAGCTTCAGATTGGGGTAGACTTAATTTAGTTCGATTTAACCTCAACAAAGACACAAGATTGCGATTAAGACATTCTCTTATCTGCCTCAGTCAATATTGGAACACCTACCTACCAGACGTATCGAATAAAATCTAGATTCGTGGCTATTTGGAGGGTGAGGCCAAATTGGACTAGTAGAAACTTGGCGTGCTCAATATTTTACTTAGTATTTCAGTCCGACCCACCGCTTTCTGTTTTATAAAATGAAGGTTTGGCCTCATATGGCTCTTTTCATATTTGGGCAGGGGCACCTTAGTACCAGTTCCTTCCTCTGGACCGCATCCAACGGAGAGCGACTTGAATCGTCGACTGCCAAGATATTTTAAAACGGCTAGACTGTGTGGCGCTGCGTAGAGATATGGCCACGCTATGCATCTTCTATCGCTTTTAAAACGGGGAGTGCTCCGAGGAATTGTTCAAACTGGTCCAAGCCGCCTCTTTCCGCTAGTCCTACGCGATAGCAGTTTTATCCCCATCATTTAGATGGTTGGCAGTCTACAAGTGTGTGCTTTTCTACAAACTTTTTGTCTCGCATAACAAAACTAATGAATGAACTGTCTGCGCCTGCGGCATTCCCGGAACAATATAACCTAAAACTTTGAAGAAAAGATCGTACCTACTCTTTTTGAAAAGGCCGGCAACGCAATTGTGAGGCCTCTGATGTTGCAGCCTCTGGTGTCTATCGGCGGCGGTAATCGCTTACCATCGGCGATCCATCTGCTCGTTTGCCTCGCCAAAGTTTTGATTAAATCATTATACGTACTTACTTTTGATGAGATTTAATAATCTATTTTTTATGGTTGTTCCTTTTTCTAGTACACAGATTTAGCATTGTCATTTAATGTGGCAATACTGCCAGGCTTTAGGGAACGCTTCTGCGCTAGTAGGCGATGATGCGGAGGAACTTTTTGGCGCTTGTATGTAAATATTATTGTACCTTTTTTATTACTATTTTCTAGTATTTTACTCAAAACTATTATTTCAATCCGAATTAGAGCGCCATAACGTTTTGAACATCACCAACTTATTCCTTAGATTAGTTAATTTTATAAAGATTTTTGCCTTGCTGACAATTCCGAAAATGGATGGGAGTGACAAATTAATATTGCACTATAAAAGATATAACAGACTTGGCAAGCGTCCACAGAATGGTATTGATTTAGGGACGCAATAATGTACTGAATGTACAGTCTTGTTTTTATCGTGACGTGCTTTATGCTTTCTCTTTATTTTAATGACGGGTTGGAAAATCCTTGTGAACAGCCTATGCCTTTTGGGGTAAACCGGTTTTGTTATACTTTTTCTTACT
>PKRV01000369.1:0-10452 GCA_003709505.1 Hyphantria cunea
TAAATTGCTATCATACAGCTGACAAGTGGATGTGAACGATGTGTGACATGTGTCATACGTTTCGTTCGACGGTTCTGGATTCCAGGCTTTTGAACTGAAATGCCTTGACTAAAGTGTTCTCAATTTGATTTTTTTTTCCTTATTTGTTGGTCAACATTATTTATTGTTATTCTTTTGTTTGTTAGTCAACTTCGGTTTCATTCTTTAGTCATTAATTTTTGTTTTGTTTTTAGTATATCAGATAGCTTATATTTTTTTTTTTTTTTTTTTTTTAAAAAGACAACTCCCGCATTAGGAATATACATTCCTGTGTCGCGGGGGACTTTACAAACATACATGAAACGGACACAAAGTACACCCAGACTTAGAACAACAATTTATGGATCACACAAAGTGTTGTCCCATGCAGGATTTGAACCCACAACACTTGGCGCAGTAGGAAGCAGTGTGGCGACCACTTAAACCACTAGGCCAACCGTGCAGCTTATATAATTGGTTATTTTGTAACCAGCAACCGGCAGATGGAGCTAATGCCAACTAATACATATTTTTGTTTTAATTACCTAAACAAAAAAAATTATTCTACCTTTATACTTTTTTGATACTACTTTATATACTGTCTTTCCCATCTTATTTTTTTTTGTTTTGTAATAACTATAATAACTATTATTAATTTTCAAATCTTCGACCTGGAAGACCGAAAGTATGTCGTCTTGTTACAACAGTGACGATAGCGACGACTTTTTGTCGGCGTGCATTAGTAACAGCTCTCAGGGTGACCCAACTATAACTGAAACTCTCTCTTCTCACTTCTCTGATGTCCCCAGAAATTTTAATCTTGTGCATATTAATGCACAAAGTATTCCGGCGCACTTTCCTGAATTACTGGCTTCTTTTGACTGTACGAACTTACACGCTATCCTTGTTTCTGAATCGTGGCTTAAGCCCTGCTTACCATCTTCTGCTTACTCCCTACCTGGATTCAACCTCATCAGGAATGATCGCGATGTGGGTGGCGGCGGTGGTGTTGCAATCTATCTATGCTCTCACTTTCCTTACACTGTTATTAGTCTGTCGCCACAGCCCCCCCCATGAAATGCGGGTGAACACCTTTTCCTGGAAGTTGAACTCCTTCATCTCAAAATTCTTCTCGGTGTTTTCTACTGCCCGTCCTTGCGCATTGACTTCTTCTCATCGTTTGAAATTCTCTTAGAACAATTCACTCCCTCGTACGTTCATACTATAATCATGGGTGATTTCAATACCTGCCTCCTTAAAAATGATTCTCGTTCCACTATTCTCCGATCCATCACCCAATCTTACAATTTATCTATTCTTCCGTCCAATGCAACACACTTCTTCCTACACTCTGCTCCTTCTCTACTGGACCTTATCCTTGTTCCCTCGCCTAATCTCGCAGTTAAGCATGGACAGTGTTCAGCTGACGAATTCTCCTATCATCATTTACTATATCTTTCCTATCGTATCCGTCCTCCTAAATCTAAATCCAAAATTATTCTGCAGCGGAACTTAAGGGCTATGAACATGGTTGACCTAAAAAGGAATGTCAGCAACACTGACTGGACATCGCTCTACAGTACAGATAGCATCGACGAAAAGGTTAATTTTTTTAACTCTAAAATATTGTCTCTTTATGACAAACACGCGCCAATTCAGGAAATGAAAGTCAAACGATTACCATCACCATGGTTAGCAGCAGACATCAAAGCGCTAATCAATAAGAAAGTAGTAGCCAAATCAAGGTTTAAAAAGAACCCGATCGAAACTAACTGGAGATCAAGCTCAAGTCTGGAAATTTTTAAAGTCATTGGGAGTGGGCAAATCTGTTCATGACTCTTCTCCTAAAATTGTAGACTTAAGTTTACTCAATCAACATTTCTCTGCTTCAACAAACTTCAATAAAACGACAAAAGATGCTACTCTAAAACATCTTAGTACCGCCCCAACTCCTGACTGTTCTCTTTTTGTCTTTAGTCGATTCTCTGGTTGTGATGTTAGGAAGAGCATAATATTTATTACTTCGAATGCAGTGGGTTCTGATGGTTTAAGTCGCAACATGATCCTTCCAATCCTAGATGAAATTCTCCCTGTCATCTGCCACATATTAAACTACTCGATCTCCTACAGCGTTTTCCCAAAGGCCTGGAAGTATTCAAATATTATTCCCATCCCTAAAAAGAAGAACCCCGGATCCTTTTCCGATTACCGCCCCATTTCTATCCTACCCTTCCTTTCCAAGGTCCTCGAACGCTTAATTCACACTCAACTTTCGAATTTTCTTTCCACAAACCTGCTCCTAAATCCTCTCCAATCTGGTTTTCGACCCGGCCATAGCACCACCACTACTCTAGTTCACATTATGGAAGACATCAGATCCGCTATGGAGAACGGTGAACTTACATTCCTTACACTTCTAGACTTCAGTAATGCCTTCAACACCGTCGACTTTGACGTACTGCTATGTATATTACGCTCACTTAACATATCTCCAACTGCGATTGACTGGTTTCACAACTACCTGTTTGGTCGTCAGCAACGCATCAGCATTGACAACACTGTCTCTTCTTGGTGTAGCACTGACACTGGCGTTCCTCAGGGCGGCGTGCTATCCCCATTACTTTTCTCCGTTTTTATCAACACCATCACTAATAATTTGACTTCGTCCTACCACCTTTACGCAGATGATCTCCAGATCTACACTACGGCAGCACTGGCTAATCTGGCTACTGCTGTCAACACCACGAATACTGACTTGGACAAAATCTGTAAGTGAAGCATTTCCCACGGTCTGAAGATCAACCCGTCCAAGACCCAGGTCATTGTCGTTGGAAGTTCAAGAATGACATCCAAAATTGATTGGACTTCACTGCCTCAAGTCTTTTGTGATGGCACACCCATTCCGTATAATGAAAAGGTAAAGAGCCTGGGAATCTATATCGACAGAAACTTATGCTGGGGTCCTCAGCTACAGGAGCTGAGTCGAAAAATGTTTTCCGCTGCAGGGTCCTTGCGCAGATTACGCAACTTCCTACCTACCTCTACCAAGATTGCTCTTACACAATCCCTTCTTTTCCCTATTCTTGATTATGCTGATGCCAGTTATTTAGATCTTACTGAAGACCAATATAATAAGCTTGAGAAACTCCAAAACCTTTGTATAAGATTCATATTCGGATTACGGAAATAAGATCACATCTCCGATTATCGTAAAAAGCTTATGTGGTTACCTATCCGCCTTCGCCGCAATACACATGTCATTTATCTTTTGTATAACATTCTCTTTAATCCTCTTACCCCTCGCTACCTCAAGTCACGATTCACTTTCTTACACGACTCACATCCCAAGTCACTGAGGTCGTCCGAGAACTTGAAACTCAAAATGCCTGGCCATTCTACTAAATTTCTCGACCACTCCTTCTGTGTCCAAGCGGTTCGGTTGTGGAATGCGTTACCAGTAACCATTAGACGTGCACTAACTGCATTCAAGAGACTGGTAAAGGAACTATATCTGGGAGACATCAACGTCAAGCTTTTTCTTTTTGATCAATTGGGTCACACTATTATATTAAATTTTGTAATGAATTCTGTATTTAACTTATTCTTTGTATTTATTTCATATAATCTACATTATGTATTACTATAACGGTATATGACAACCTTTCTATTCAATAAAAATCTCTTCTACCTAGTTTTACACCAGACTCTACCCTTACACTTTCTCTTAACCATGTCTTCTCTCCATCCAATGGTTGCCTGTAAGAGATTGCCTCCGGGCGATAAGGCCGCCAATTGTACTTCTCAAACTGTATGTTAACCTAGCAATAATCTGGTGTACAATTAAGAGATCTATTATTATTATTATTATTATTGAAGGGTAAGGTCAAATTGGCCTCGAAAAAGCTCGATATGCTCAACAGGTCGAGACAGTATTTCATTCCAGCCCACCGCCTGTTGCTTTATGAAGCGCCGGTTCAGCCCCGCATGGAATACTGTCCCCATTTTTCGGCGGGGGCACCCCAATACCAGTTTCTCCCTTAGGACCGCATTCAACGGAGAGCGACTCGAATCGTCGATTCCCAAGAAGTTTCAATTCAACTAGACTCATTGGCGCTGTGTAGAGATGTGGCTTCACTGTGCATCTTCTATCGCATTTACCATGGGGAGTGCTCTGAGGAATTGTTCGGGCTGATTCCTGCCGCCTCTTTCCGACATTGTTCTTCGCGACAGAAATTTCATCCTCTTCATCTAGATGGTTGGCAGTCCACAATTGTGCGCTTTTCAAGGACATTTCTGCTTCGCACAACATAACTGTGAAATTAACTGTCGCCTGCGGTATTCCGGCAATACGACCTTCAAACATTCAAGGAAAGAACGTACTCCTTCTTAATAGGCCGGCAACGCATTTGTAACGCCTCTAGTTTTGCCATGGGCGGCAGTAATCGCTTACCATCAGCAACACGTCTGCTCGTTTGTCTTCTATACCTTAAAAAAAAGTGTGCCGACGCCACTTACAGGTCTAATGCACTTCTTTTGAACAATGAATGTAATTTATGTCCGTAGAATTATCGCATATTATTAATCGATACCAAAGCACTGATTCAAAATAGTGTCTGTATGCCATAATTGCTGACTTTTAATCTGTCACAATCCAAAGCTTCTTTAGAGCATATTCAAATCTGCTAAGCCTACTGCAGATAATAATTATATGCTATGTCCAGCTACAGAATCCATCTAACGTAATACTTTAAGAATGTAACATTTTCAATTTCCTCAATGGTCTCGTAGTTTGTTATTAAATTCAATTTGGAATTATTTTTGGATTTTGTAGAAGAAAAAAATTACTAGTTTCGTTTTAGATAGCTTTGCCATAAAGTTGATGTGCTGCAACCATCTTAGTACAGTTTAAACTACTTTACTAATGTTACTTTCATGAGTAGTGTTTGTTATCATGAGACACTATCATTGAAACACCGTCAATAAAGAGGACGCCTTGATAACGTATATGTCGGGTTAGGCCCAAACATTAGAAGTAAAAGTTAGATATGACAGTATACAGAATTTATTTCAATAACTCAAATAAATCAGAATATCCTAAACCTAGGAAATTAAAAAAGGTGTAGAATTATCTTACTATTTCAATGAAGGCGGTCACATAGGTCAGTACTGACTGTCAGGAAAAGTGGTCCACGTACCCACCGCAATAAAAATAGTATTAATTATCAGAGATAACGTTCCACATCCAATAATCGTGCAGTACTGACTGTAGAGAGACAGTGGTCCGTGCACCAGGACGCAATCGTTAGAAATGCGTGCCGTCTCAACAGCGCAGCTCGTTATATAGGCGGTCGCTTAGGGAGGGGTAACGTCACAATGTTTTACTAGTTTGAATCCAAGTGTTTTAAGCCAAATAATCGATATAAAATTAAATCGACTAATTATCTTTTCAAAGGGCGTGTCCGGTGCCCGTTCCACTAGCGCCATCCAGTCGCCGTCTCTCGTAGCTGGAATACAGTATGACTGCCGTCACGGCCATTCTGAAAAATCACTCATCCTCGAGTGGATTCATCCATCAAAAAAACAAAACGAGACTTAATTCACATCATCATCGTTACATTAACAATCACTGGTCTAGGTATTTCTTTGAAATAGAAAACCCCTTCAGTTTGAAGATGCTGGTCTGAATCGACACCCACTAAAGTAGGCGAGATTTCTGCAGCGCAAAATAGATCATCTCCCACAATTCAAATATGCTGGTCTAAATCGACACCCACTAAAGTAGGTGAGATTCCTGCAGCGCATCACTCATCATCTTCACAAAAGTAAAAGAGGCTAAACAAATTGTGTCATTCCAAAGATTCTATTCGAAATCTTCCCCGCTTAGTGTACGAGAACTAAGAGTAAAGGGTTCTTCAAAGTCATTTGCGGTTAAGGTGCGAGAGCTTACCGAAAGTGTTTCTGGATCATCTACAGACAATGTACAGGAGCTTACAGTTATAGGTTCCTCGGAGGTCGTATTACTATATCCAGGCTCAACAGATATATTGAATTCATCATCTGCCGTCACGGTTCGTTCATCTTGACCATCACTTTCATCATTATACTTATAAATTTCTAGATAGCCTTCTTGCCCTTTAGGTACTTCCCTTAAATTCTCATGAGAAAATTTATAAATTCCGTTAGAACCGTTAATATATTTAAGTTTATGGCGGTCATTACCAAATATAGTGATTATTTTATAAGGTCCTTTAAACTTCTTATCTAACTTAGATTGACGCCTTTCTTCGCATTTTACGAAAACAAATTCACCAACGGCAAAAGGTTTCATCCGAGCTTTACTCTTGTTAAACCGTATAGTGTCAGCGTTAGCTACTATTTGAATATTCTCTGATACAGATGAACGAGCCGCTTTGACATTAATTAGAGTTGGCTCAGAAGAACTAGGAGTTATTTTAGCTAGATTAGGCGAGGAACCTTGAATACCAAACATCAGTATATAAGTATATATAAGTATTATCTATCTATCTATCTATCTATCAGTTCCATGGGTGTAAACCCTGTGGTCCTGATGTTTGGTATGTGGAACGTGTACTAGACTAGCTCTACTAAAACCAGTTGCTATTAATTGGAGCTCTATTTTATTATCATGGTAAAACTTATTGAATTCACTGCAATCATAACAGTGTCCTCTACCTGCGATACTGCGCTTCGGAGCACCAAATAAATTAATAGCATTTTTAATTGCTATAACAGCGTATGAAGAACCTAAAGCCGGAGCATATTCAAGCAGTACTTTGTAAACGCATCTATTAAAACTGAGCAATATTTTTTTCTATCACTTCTTCCTGAAAGTTTTTCTGTTAAATCTAAATGAACTGTGTGCCAAGGGATTGGATTTTTAGGAATGGAATGCAACTGCATTTGCTGTACACTTGAAGGGTCTTTAGAAGTTTTGCATAGCACACAACAGTCAATGATTTTTTTTACGAATTTTGCCATATCAGGAAACCAATAAAACTCGTAAAGTTTGTCCAAAGTTTTGTCTAAACCTAAATGTTTTATTTCATTATGAACATAGTTAGTAAGGGACCAAATCAAAGAACGGAGCACAATAGGTAATCAACTAGAAACTCCTCTACGCTCCACCTTTCTATACAATATTCCCTTTCTTAAATCGTACGTATGTGACATCTCAGATAATTGATTATTACGTAGTTTTGATACTATTTCAGAAGGTTCTGAATCGCGTTGTTGTTCTACTTTTAGCTAACCTATATCTAACTGAAGAAAATTGACTTTACGGGGTTCCAAATAGTTGGCGTTTGACAAATTGCAGGATAAAAAAAATCTGTTTGAGCCATCTTTCGACCTCCTTCGTACACTATGTTAAAATCGTAAGTCTGTAATATAGCACACCAGCGGTGAACCCTTAGAGTCAATTCAAGTTTTGAGTGGGAAGCTTTAAGGGAGTTACAATCAGTGAATACAGTAAATTTTCGTTCATGCAAATAATGACGAAAATGTTCGATTGCTTTTACTACAACAAGAGTCTCTAACTCATAAGTGATAACGCGTCTTTACATCTATAGTCTTCCTACTGTAATATGAGGGGCACCATTATATTTTAGGATAAGTGTTGCACCATATCCTTCACTACTTGCATCGGTATGGAGTTCAATGGGCAAGGTAGGATCAAAAACTTTTAAAACTAGTTCGGATGTTAAGATATGGATAGTATTTTTATGTACTTGGTCATGATCTGGGGTCCATTTAACATTACCCTTTCCTTTTGTTAAGGGATACAAAGGGCGAATTATTTGGGAAAAGTTAGAAATAAACTGCCTAAAATACGTAGCTAGCCCTATGAGCTGCCTAACTTGAGTGACGGTTTTTGGATTTGGGAAATTAAGTAAGGCTAGTATTTTTTTGGATTTCATCTAATGTCCCCAGCTGAAACTATATACCCAAGGTACACAGTTTGGACTATTAGAAACGACCGTTTCTTCAAATTAAATGAGAATCCTGCATTACACAGTGTTTTAAGTAACTTGTCTAATCGATTAAGCCCTTCATCAATATCTTTTGAAATTGAAAGTAAGTCCTCCACAAAAACTAAAATCTTTTCCTCGTTCATAGGCTTCAGAGCAGTACTAATAGCTTTTTTTTAAAAAAATGGAAGGTGTATTGCGTAACCCAAAAGGCATAGCCAAATATTCAAACTACCCTTAATTATGGCTTCCGACAGTCTGCACCAGCCCTCTATATCTGAATTAGGGTCGTCGGGATCGAATGGTACCAAAGCCGTGAAAGCGTGTAATGGTGCATCGGACCGGGATAGCAGGGCATCATCAGTTAATTTTGAAAGAATCTTTTCTAGACTATGCGAGGGTAGCGGATTATTCTCCTGCATATTTTGTGCTGACGGAGTACCAGAGGTGGGCGGACAATCCGTCAGCCTAACTCCTCACACCACACTTCGATATTGTCAATTGTAGGATCAAAATTGGACACGAAATAATTGTGTGTACGTCCCGGTTGGATTGCCTTTACAGCGTCAATAATCGCTTGAACGAGGGTAGAAGTCTCTGAGCCGCGTGGGGCCGATTCCGAAACACGGCCCTGCTCCACGTAGCTAGGTTTATCGAATACACTATCCTCGGGGAAAGGGAGATGTTCTAATGTACCACGTGACATACTTCGTGGCATCTTTATAAGCAACACACACACTGGAACACTATTTAACTAATTACTTCTTAACTCTTAAAAAAAACTAACATATTGAAGAGGGTAATCGTGAATCACCTGTCATTTGTGAGCCTTGAGTTCGTTATCCCATTTCTGATGTCGGGTTAGGCCCAAACATTAGAAGTAAAAGTTAGGTATGGCAATATACCGAATTTATTTCAATAACTCAAATAAATCAGAATATCCTAAATCTAGGAAATTAACAAAGGTGTAGAATTAGTTAAATATCTTACTATTTCAATGAAGGCGGTCACATAGGTCAGTACTGACTGTCAGGGACAGTAGTCCACGTACCCACCGCAATAGAGATAGTACTAATTATCAGAGATAACGTTCCACATCCAATAATCGTGCAGTACTGACTGTAGAGAGACAGTGGTCCGTGCACCAGGACGCAATCGTTCGAAACGCGTGCCGTCTCAACAGCGCAGCTCGTTATATAGGCGGTCGCTTAGGAAGGGGTAACGTCACAATGTTTTACTAGTTTGAATCCAAGTGTTTTGAGCCAAATAATCGATATAAAATTAAATCGACTACTTTAGGGTTTTTAGTTTTAAATTTCTAGTCTATAATCACTATTTATATAAAAGTAGGTCAATATTTTATTACTTTAGGCATAGGTATATTTCGATAGAGTTTTTACTTTTGGACATCTTACACACATCGTAATCTAGTCCTAAACTAAGCAGAACTTGTATTATGGGTACTAGGCATCTGATATAAATAAATAAATACTTTCTTTTTGTAAATACATACATATTATACATAAAAAACACAAACTCAAAAAAATATTTGCAGATTTTAAAAACGTTTGGTCCAACCCGGGAATCGAACCGGGACCTCGAGAACAGCAGTCGCATACGCTACCGCTGTGCCACCAAGGTAGTAAAAAGTCAGTTAATCTATACACACCTCAGGACGGGAACAGCTTGTATGTGAGCTATCACTCGCAGCTAGGTGTCTCGACCGACATATTCGCACTAAACCACGGTAATAGATAGTTATTTCGATTGCAGAAAGGTCAGGTTAAGGTATGCTGGGGAAGAGTGCACGAAAGAGACGAACAAGGGCTGCGTCCAGGGGTCAATTGGTGGTCCTATTCTGTGGAACCTGCTGCTGGATCCACTGCTGCGGGACCTTGAGAAGGGGGGACGCTTCGTCCAGGCATTCGCGGACGATATAGTGCTGGTCATAGACGGTGACACCGCGTCTGAAGTCTCAGTAGTTGCGGATGCAGCCCTAGCCCATGCTCACCATTTGGGGAGCAAAAAATAAATTAAGGTTTGCACCACACAAAACATATGCAAAGGTGATAGCTAACAAGTTGAAACACGACACACCACATCTGAGCATAGCCTGTGTCAGCATCGGCATTGTAACGAGCATTAAGCTACTGGGACTCACGATTGACCACAGGCTGACAACAAATGTCTGCAAGAAAGTAGCGGACATTTACAAACAACTGTCATGCGCGTTAAAGGTCAGCTAGTGCCTAAACGCAGAGGTTAAAAACCCCATCTACATGGCCGCGATTGAGCCGATTATGACGTAAACGGGATGCGCCTGGGCTCCAGCCGTTGGGAAGCTGGGAATATGGAAGAGGCTAGGTACCATTCAACGAGGATTTGCGCAGAAGATCTGCTATGAATTGTATAGCGATTCTAGGTCGGCACTGCAAGCGGTTGTGAA
>PKRV01003021.1:0-44595 GCA_003709505.1 Hyphantria cunea
TTTACAATTTTTGTGGAAGTCAGGAAGCCAAACTAGGATAAAATCCTGTGCAATGGATTCCTGGCCCCCCCTCACGGAATCACACAATTATTTATTATTTATTGAATATATATATCTAATACCTTTAATAATTGAAGCTTTATTTACACCTATTGCATTAAAATAGTAATAACTGTACACACAACCGATTGTTTCATAGCAGAAATCATTCTATAATCAAACTCATTTTTCTTTGTTATATAATATATAACAAAGTAAAATTAGTAATTAAAACGATTAGTGGAAGAATATATTATATTCTTCCACTAATCGTCTTCGTTATATACATTCAAGCTATTCCTTTTAGCAAGATATTACAAAGCCATCAATATTATATTTTATAAAATCTAGATTTATTCCATGAAATGTTTTGTACCGTATAATGCCCCCCCGCTCAAGCGTTCGTTCAATACAGTCGTGTCGCAAGTTGCTCTGTGCAAATAATTTTGAAATATATAGTTATAGTTAAAAGTCTTAATTGAAACGTAACGAAGAAACGATAAGTAAGAAACAAAAGTGATAGTGTTGAATCTATTTTAAAATCAAGTACAATAAATCCACAATAACCGGGTCAATCTGTGACAGTGACGGTGGCAGTGAATTAAAATCTTTGAAGTCCTTTGAATTTGTTGAGTATTGACCTATGATATTGGTTGCTCATTAATCGACAAAGATTTACTTCACATACAGACCGAGCTTTTTGTCGCTATCGTGTGAATTTCTATAGCTCGTAGCAGCCGGTGACACTCCTTAGATGAAACGTTGAGGGTTCAAACCTGGCTTGGAGAGTACGTTTTGTCAATTATATTGAAATCTAATTTCTTATATTGCTTCATAAATTAAATTCATATTTATCTACATATTTCACTTTGAAAATTCAACAAAAATTGAATTGTTTTTGCTCTTGAAGAGGTGGACAGGAATATATTATTGATAGGCTGCTAGCGCCTACAGACTGCTAATCATAGATAATTTAAGAGTATTGCGGCATTGTTTTAGTAAGGCGCTTCCTGTAATAAATAAATAAAGCCTTGCTCAATCTATTTAATAAGGCGTATTTTATATTTAATAATTGAAAATATGTCAATCCAGCGCTCCCCTCCAGGGACGAAACTAAGAGCATCCTCTACAGTACTTTATGGCTCAGACTCCGCCTTAAGCAAAACTTCTAGTGAAAGTAGTGCCGAATGCTGTCACAACATTACAAAAAGGCAAAAACGTAACTTTAATGACTGTTTGGGTGGAGGCGACCAATGCTTGTCTGAATTAAAGTCTATGCTACTGGATTTCAAGGTACAGCAGTAACAGCAATTTGAGTCGCTAAACAGCAAGATTAATGACCTAGTTACTCAAAACCAAGATATAAGGCAATCTATTGACTTTCTATCTGGTCAGTACGATGACTTGATTCTTAAGTTAAACCATATAGAAAAGGAGAACAATGATTACAAGGACAGAGTAAATAGATTGGAGAGGAGATTGGAGTTCCTGGAAAGAAGTTCACGTAGTGCTACGATTGAATTGCGTAACTTGCCTAAGCAGTTAAATGAAAATAAGCAAACTATGATTGATTTGGTTAAAAACGTAGGTACAACTTAATGCCTCGATAAGCCATTGGTGGAAACAGACAAAGGAAATATACCGTACCAAGACAGACGCTGTAATAGTTGATTTTAATAGCACTATGAGGAAGGATACCGTCTTAACGTCGTTCAAGCAATTCAATAAATTGCGACGCTCAAATAAAGAACCACAATTGAACACTGATCATCTTAAAGTGCCAGGACCAACTAAACCGATATTTATCTCTGAAGTCCTAACTAGTAAGGCTGGACGTCTCTATTACACGGCGAGGCAAATGGTGAAAAACAAAAAGATCGCATATGCCTGGACCTCGTTTGGAAAAGTATATGTGAAGAAGAAAGAAGGACAGTCACCGATACGAATTGAAGATGAGGTCGAGTTACAAAGATTGGCCCTGTGACTAGATATCAGTGTTAAGTCTTATAATAGTCTGTCAATATTTATTCTGTTATGTACTTGTTTTATTTATTTTTGTTCAGTTATTTGCATGATGTTTGCTTCGTTAATTTTATATTTAATTGTTAATGGATATATATTAAGAATCATCTCATATTCACTCACGTTTTCAAACATTAAATTTATTTCGCTTACACTAACTCTCACATCTAAACACAAAAAAACACTATGAACCATCTAACAACTAACTCTTCCATACAGTTCTGCAAACCACACTTATGTCTTCTTCTCAAAATGCGCCTAAAGGTATTTTTAACAACAATTCGATAGTACAGGTTTACAATCTATTAACAACGGCATAGACTCCGTGTCGGTGGCTAAATCGGTGAGTTGCGATATTGAAAATTTAACTTCTCTTATTCCGTCGAATGAAACCACTTTAAAAATCCTGACACAAAACATAAGAAGTATTAAACGCAACCTAGCAAATTTTATTACACTACTAGCAAGATCTGGTGTTGAATGGGACATAATTGTTCTAACTGAATGCTGGCTTCTGACCTCTCAATGGGTCCCCGAGATGCAGGGATATAGTTGTACTTCCACAACTTCCCATAAGACCCAAAACGAAGGTGTTGTTATCTATTATAAGAATAATTACAAAGTAACAATAGAGGAGCCAATATTGGATGATGCTAATTGTTTGTTTTTGGAATTGAACTCAATTACCTGCATTATCGGAATTTATCGCCCTCCTGGTCAACGCGATACAAAGGATTTCAATTCGTCATTAGATGCACTTTTGAGAAAAAAATCTAATTACAAGAATATTATTATCTGTGGAGACATCAATATTGACATCACATGTAATAGTAACGATAATCGCTCTTTCGAATACTCAACATCTTGGCTAGTCACTGCATCTTGCCTGCGCATACCATGCCTACTCACGGCCACACGTGTCTGGATCATATTATGATCAAAACCAAATCAGAAGCCACTTGCTTTGTTGCCGAGTCATCTGTAACTGATCATGAAAGTGTTGATGTCATACTTAAAAAGTTATTAAAACCATGCCATCATACTATGATTCTAAAACGAATTAATTACACGGCATCGGATATTGCAATAAGTGAAACTAATTTTCAAGTAATTCTCGATTCCTGTGATGCCAACTCAGCTACTAATAAAATCATCTCTCTACTCACCAAGGCCATAGAGGAGAATACTACGACAATTAAAATTTGCAACAAGAAAAGAATCTATAAGCCATGGATCACTATAGGTCTATTACGTTGCATGAGAAATAGAGATAATCTATACAAAAAGTGGAAAAGAAACCCTGATGACGAAACTCTTAAAGTGACTTACAAAAGATATAGAAACTTCTGCAACGCTTTACTGCGAAAACAAAGGAAAGTATATGACGGACAAGAGATTAAAACGGCAAAAAATAACAATAAAAAACTGTGGCATGTTATAAAAATGGGTTTGCAATTTCGGCGGGAAGTCAGATAGTTCCACAGCTCTTCTAAAATCTGATAATCCAAGAAACAGTGTCGACGAGGTTAACAAATATTTTACCAGCGTTGGTCAAAAACTGGCAGAAAATCTTGTTGGTAACACTTATCAACGTTACAGTTACCAAAATCGTACTTCTGGTGTTGCTACCTCACTCGTGTTTCTTCCGACTGATGAATGGGAGATTGAGAATCTCATAAGGGGTCTGCGGGATGGTGTGGCAGCAGGAATAGACCAGATATCTGTTAAACTTCTGAAACGTCATATTGGAGCCCTTTGTCGTCCTGTCACCCATATTTGCAATCTATCCTTTGCTACTGGTACCTTTCCTCAGGCATTTCTCTCCCTCGTCAAACCAATCCACAAAGGTGGCGACAAGGACAACATGTCCAATTACAGACCAATCTCAATTTTGCCGACACTGTCTAAAATCTTAGAGAGGCTTATTAACGTGCGCCTTGTAAGTTTTCTGGAAGCTAATGAAATTTTTTCGCCTGCACAGTTTGGTTTTCGCTCTGGTAGGTCAACCGATGATGCAGTACATCAACTCACAAACTATATAGCTACAGAAATCGATAATAAGAGGAAGTGCATATCTGTTTTTCTCGATTTAGCCAAGACTTTTGATACGGTCTCTATTCCGTTGCTTTTGAAAAAGTTGGAAAAGATCGGTGTAAGGGGACTACCATTGAAGCTACTCGGAGACTACTTGAGCGATAGGAGGCAATGCGTGAGGATTGGTGATTGGGTTAGTGGACTACTCTCTGTGGGTTACGGCGTACCACAAGGCAGTGTGCTCGGTCCTAGCCTTTTCCTTGTTTATATTAATGATCTGTGTCGATTCGAAGTAAAGCATAGAAAAGTACTATCTTTCGCAGACGACACAGCGCTCTTATTTAGTGGTACAACCTGGGAAGAAGCCTTTCATAATGCCCAAAATGGTTTTAATTAGGTCTGCTTATGGTTAAAATATAATATTTTAACACTCTATAGAGATAAAACTCGCAAGCTCGAAGCAGCTTGACATCATGGAAACAAGGCAGCGGCGTAAGTCTCTTATCTTCTTGGGTGTCGAGGAAACTGAGAAGGAGGACTGTGAGGGGGTCACACTTCAGGTCATCCGAAGCAAGTTGGGCCTCGGGGATATGCAGGCTTCGTCTGTCAAGGTCTGTCGCCGACTTGGAGTATCGAATAGGGACCGTCCGCGGCCCATTCTTATTAAATTTTCGAGTTTGGATGTCAGAACGTCAGTGTGGAGGGCCAAGTCAGCACTAAAAGGGTCCTCCATAACTATCAAAGAATTTCTAACCAAGAACAGGCAAGCCGTGTTCGCAAGAGCCAGGCTACATTTTGGGATATCTGCTTGCTGGACTCAAGACGGCACCATAGTAGTTAAGGCTCCCGGTGGTGTCCGGCACAAGATCGTAACCATTGACGAGCTCAATCCGCTGCTTTTAAAATACCCAAAAGCACAAACGACTTCCTCAAAACCCAGTGGTAAGTCTGCAAGAGATATTTGGGTTTGTAAATGAATAAACTTAACTTTCACTCAATGCTAGATATTCAACACATACCTACTAGCTAACATCTAATGTATAAATATGTTTTTTTTAGTCCTTATGTGCAACATACTTTGTAATTTTTTTTTTGTACACATTCTTTCATTGCTTTTATTTTTTCGTAGATTTATAATCACAAATTTCATTTTATTGTACCTTTCTTTGTTTATTTTTCATTTGACTTTTGTGACACTGGCGTGGCATAGACTAATAGAAAAATTAATCACTCATCTTGGTTCGTATACGTTGCGCATAAATGTGTCTATAATGTTTGCTTATGGGTGCATGATTGTCTATGGGCACTGACATTCTCTTTACATTATATGTTATTTTAATCTGTTTTTTTAAATTTTTGTTTGTAATGCTAGGTTTTTCTAGTGATGTAATCTGGCGGGTGGTGCAGAGATACAACCGGTGTACTAGAACATCTGTCTATAATTTAATTAATATTTAAGTTTAATTTATTTCTTCAACTTGTATATATTTACAGTTCATTTATATTCATGTCCTCAAATAGTGAATCTTTTGTCTCTGCCTGTGAATCTGAAACGTCTTTAAGTGATGAAAGCCTCTGCTCCGTTAAGAATACTCTTGGTGGTGTTCTACGTAACAAATTTAACAATAACAAAAACAGCCAGCTATTTAATGTGTGTCACCTAAATGCCCAAAGTATTCCCAGCCACTTTAGTGACCTGTACGAAGCGTTTCATGATGTCAATATTCATGCCGTGCTGATCTCCGAGACTTGGCTCAAACCGCATCTTCGCTCCACGTCTTACTCCCTGCCAGGTTTTATCCTCATCCGTAATGACCGGATAGGAAAGGGGGGAGGTGGGGTGGCCATCTACCTGCGCAACGACCTTTCTTATAGGATAATATCTTCTTCTTCTTCTAATTATGATGCTTCTGCAGAATTCTTATTCTTGGAGGTTTGTGTTGAAGGTGCCAAGGTCGTACTTGGTGTTGTTTACTGTCGCCCTTCTATTGACTATTTCACTGATTTCAAAACAGTCCTTGAATCTTTGGGGGCAGAGTACGTTCATCATGTCATCATGGGTGATTTCAATACCAATCTCCTAGCCTAAAACTCCATCCGCTCCTGTAAACTCCAACTCCTTCTTGAATCGGTTAGCTTTAATGTTCTACCATTATATGCAACTCACCATAATAATATCAGCGAGGACACTTGGCTCGACTTGATTATTACTTCCAACCCTTCCTTTGTTTCCTCTCAAGGTCAACTTAACGCTCCAGGATTCTCACATCATGACCTGATCTTTCTCTCCTACATCCTCAAGTCTCCAAAACCCAAACCTAGGATTCTGTACAGGCGTTGCTTTAGACAAATGAACTTCAATAAATTGATCGATGATGCGGCACATATTAACTGGAGCCCCTTGATCGATTCTACTTCTGTCGATGAGAAAGTGCATGTATTCAACCAAATAGTAATTAACTTATACGATACTCATGCACCCGTTAGAAAAGTTAGGTTAAAACGACCGCCAGCTCCTTGGATGACTAAGGATATACTGTTGGCGATGAGACGTCGAAACAGGGCTTTTAGCACTTATAAGCGGGACCGTGTCGAAGTCAACTGGCAACTGTACAAGTCTGCGAGAAATCGGTGTAACCAAATGATACGGAACGCTAAACGCCGTCACATTTCCAATAGTATCTCCTGCTCCTCTCCTGCCGACATCTGGAAGTTCCTTGGAACCCTTGGTGTCGGCAGATCGCGGCATGTAGACTTTCCAAAATCCATAAGTCTTGATTCTTTAAACCAACATTTTACCACATCTCTCACATTGGACAGTCTAACTGAACAAAATACCTGTAACTACATCAATAGTCTATCGCGTTCTCAATTAAGCTCTTTTCACTTCAGTCCAGTTGCAGAAGGAGAGATTGGAAAAATAATCATGTCCATCAAATCCCAAGCGGTGGGTTGTGATGGCATTAGTCGGAGAATGATCATCACATTACTAGCACACCTCCTTCCCGCTATTTCACATATTGTTAACTTCTCTCTCATGTCTTGCACATTTCCTTCTCTATGGAGAAGAGCGTGCGTCCTTTACCTAAAATCCCCAATCCATCTCTTCCCACTCACTTTCGTCCAATTTCTATCCTTCCCTTCCTCTCCAAAGTGCTGGAAGCCTGTGTCCATAAACAGTTCTCCCAATTTATTTACAGTAACAACTTACTCAGTCCTTTTCAGTCAGGTTTTCGACCAGGCCATAGCACGGTATCTGCCCTTCTTAAAGTGACTGGCGATATTAAGGCGGGGATGGAGAACACTAAGGTTACTACCATAGTGCTGGTTGATTTTTCCAATGCGCTTAATAGCGTCAGTCATGAACTTCTCCTCGCTGTCCTATCTCACTTTTCAGCTTCTCAAGAAGCACTGGACTGGTTTTCTTCTTACCTTCGGGATCGTCAGCAGTCAGTTAGTGTAGAAGATTTATCCTCAAACTGGCGTAGTCTTGCTGCTGGCGTCCCACAAGGTGGTATTCTTTCACCTCTGCTATTTTCCATCTTCATTAACTTTATAACCCTAAAACTTCAGTGTTCCTATCATCTATACGCTGATGACTTGCAGTTATACTATCAAACAGAGTTGTGCAATGTATCGTCCGCGGTTTCAGTTGTGAATAGTGACCTGGCAGCTATTAAAAACTGGTCCGACATGTTTGGTGTATCAGTTAATCCAAACAAATGTCAGGCTATAATCTTTGGCAGTAATCGTAGTATCAGCCAGCTCAACCTTGCTTCACTTCCACCGCTTGCGTACAATGGCTTGGTTATCCCATTCTGTGAAAGTATGAAGGACCTCGGATTGTACATTGACACAACTTTCAATTGGCGAAAACAAGTTGCATCCGTGTGTCAGAAAGTCACAGGCTCGTTACGGGCCCTCCACAGACTGAAGAACTTTCTTCCATCTAAAACTAAGGCGATGCTTGTTCAGACCCTAATATTCCCTATAATCGACTATGGTGATATGTGTTACTTTGACCTGAATGCAGATCTGCTCAATAAGCTTGACCGTCTTCTCAACAATTGCATTCGATTCGTTTTCAATTTACGCAAATATGATCATATATCTCAGCATCGCTCCAGTTTAAATTGGTTTCCTATCCGCATACGCAGGCAGATACGTGCACTGACTACTCTATACTCTTTACTGTTTTCTCCAAATTCCCCTGCCTACTTAACCACACAACTACAGTATTTAGGTGCAAGCCACGCTAAGAACCTCAGGTCTTCAAACAATCTACTTCTTCACTGTCCCACTCACAGCTCTGACTTTGTACACTCCACTTTCCTTATACAGTCTATTCTGCTTGGAACGCGCTCCCTCTCGGGATTAGAATGGCAAAAACACGGCAAAATTTCAAATATCTTTTGCGGCAACATAATCTAAACACACTGTCAGATTCACTTTAATTTTATATTCTCCCATTCTAAATTTTATATTATGTATATTTATATATGTATAATTGTAAAAATATGTATTTTAACGCTTATTTATTATATTAGTATTACTTATTGCATATTTATACATATTTGCTTTTTAAATTACAGTTACTTCTGTGCATCTACCATGGCTAACTCTGCATCGCCCTAAGGTCGACTGGCAGAAAATGCCTACGGCATTAAGTCCGCCTTTGCCAATTTTGTGCATAAAGATTTAAATAAATAAATAAATAAAAAACCAAATACATTACTTTTGCGCCCAGGACCAATCTTCTTCCACCAGTAACACCTTTAAAATTATAGCGCACACCTGCGAACAGCTTACAACGTGTCAATGCCTGGCTTTGGACAGAGCAGACACAATTAAGTATCTTGGAGTATTCATTGACCAAACACTAACTTTTAGGACCCATATCAATATTCTTGTGACAAGAGTTCGTAAGATGATAAACATCTTTAAAATTCTTAGACATGAAGCTGAAACTGGAACTGTTAAAATGGTGGACTCCGCTCTATGCCAATAAATAGTTAATTATTGCAGAAGTTCCTGGGGCGGGTCGAGTAGAGTGCACCTCCTGCAACTAGAAAGGGCTCAGAGAGCGGTACTCAAGGTGGCTGCGGGTCTTCCTTTTCGTTTCGCAACAACTGCTCTATATAAGCGATGGGATGTCCTTACGGTAAGGCAGACCTTCAGTCTATCAGTAGTTCTGAAAAAACACACCGAATTGCAATACGACCCAAACCTCAACAGGAACAAACGTAGGAAGGGTAATGTATGTCCGAGTTTAATCTTTTACACTAGACTAGCACAGAAACATTATTGCTTTCTTGGGGGATACCTCTATAATAAAATAAACACATCTTTAGGGATATACCCAAAATTGAAGCCAAGCTGTAGATTGACTTTATGTAAATGGCTCAAGAGACTTGACTATGATGAAGTTGAGAGTTTACTGGTTCCGGTGCGCTAAACTACCTGACATACGTTTATGAAATACACGCATACACGATCAAGCACACGCGCACTCACACACGCGCACACACACACACAAATACACACACTCGCACACAAACACACACACACACTCACCCATACACACACACACACACACACACACACGCACACACACATACACACACAAACAAGCACTCACACAAACACATGACTCGGGTATATGTATATGTATGTGTGTATGTATGTATATGTATATTTATATATATATGTATATGTATGTATATATGGGTGTGTATGTGTATGTATGTAAATCCTATGCTTACCTACTTATTGTATCTCATCCTATCAGTCAAGTTGCACTTGTACGAATTATAATGAGGCTGTCTATAATTTCACTGGGGCCTAGTGACCCGTAACACAGGTATTCCAATACCTATCTCGGGCACTAGTCTCTCACAAATGCTCGTTCAAATGTATAAAAAAAAATGTATAATGTATAATAGGTCACTCGGGTCGAACGAGTCTCCTTTTAATACAGTCAAGTCTAACAGTACAGGCGCTGAAATATTCCATTTAAAGAGCTTCAAAGCTAGAATTCACTCTGCAACGCTATAATAACAACAAAACTGAGAGGTACTTTTATCTAACAAGGATTTCAAACACATTATATGTACGTTTGATACCCACGCCTAACAACACTACGCTCGCCACGCTCCAGTTGCGTACGGTGACCTAAAAAACTATAATGAAACCAAAAACAATAGCGGTTTTATTTCCCTCGTCGACACTCTACTTTTATATCTTGCTTCCTAACGCACGATTAAAACGAATTGAATTGACTGCGTGTACTTTGGACCACCTATAGCTGGTTATGTTCATGACCGATATTTAAAATCCTACTAATGTGAATGTATCGAAACCACGGTTGTAAGACATAAGCTCAATAATAATGGTAAAATATAATGAAACACATTTAAGTTAATTAAATACTGCATAACATAACAATTTCCTCATTCCAGCCAGTCATGACAACTGAATTTCAGTTTTACCACTAGGATTTTAGTATTAAGATTTGCTTGACACGAATTTAATGTCAAACCAATTGTTTCCAGAGAGCCGTTAATACAGCGGTGTCGTAGTTACAACTATTAGTTGCGTTTGGTTGTTTCAGAAAGCTTTTTTATATCTACGGTTATTGCATGGAAAACCATTCGCATAAATAGGTAGGTCTTGCGTATTTTTATCATATAACTTTTTTTTGGCGTTTGAATAATTACAGACTAATAATAGGTAACTAAAATACAGAGTAATAGTAATAATAAATAATAAAAAAATACAATGAATGCGACTAGTGGTACAACTAGTTGCGCAAAAAAATAAGGCGGCGAGTTTAGTTATCAAGACTTATGTAGGTTTTAATAACTATTTAATTTTATTTAAGTTTAATTTAATAATTATCAGCCATTACTGCTACCTCCGCCTCTTGCTGGTAGCAAGAGGCGGAGGTAGCAGTAATGGCTGTTGACCAAATAACAGTAACCAGGAATTCCTACCAAGCACACTGCGGTTGGGAAGGCAAATGGGAGAAACCAACACAATACAATATTTTCCTGAGACTGAGCAATGAACATGTTACAAAATAATCAGAGAGAGATGTAGCTACCATTTTTTTTTCAAATTTATCAAATTAACCGCACCTGGTAACTTGTTCCTTCTATTTTAAAATGTTTCTAAAATGTATACAATATCCCTGATTCGTTCCTAGATTTCCCGCACTCTGCCTCTCAAATAGTTACATAGTTGAGGAAGTTTCTTAATTTCAAATTCAAACCATGTCATATCAAATCTTACGAGAACTAAAATAATTTAAGTTATAAACAAGTTTTGCTGTGCGCCTTACGTTAACTACTAAACCGCATTAACACGAATATTGTATACATCTGTGTGATGTATACAACATTCAAGGAAAGCTGATAAATAATGAACAATTGTATTTTAGGTTTTTCTAACATGCAGTGTATGTTAATAAAACATATGCATTAATAATCATACTTTAATCAGTGTATATGTCGGGTTAGGCCCAGACATTAGAAGTAAAAGTTAGATATGGCAATATACAGAATTTATTTCAATAACTCAAATAAATCAGAATATCCTAAACCTAGGCAATTAACAAAGGTGTAGAATTAGTTAAATATCTTACTATGGCAATGAAGGCGGTCACATAGGTCAGTACTGACTGTCAGGAACAGTGGTCCACGTACCCACCGCAATAAAGATAGTACTAAATATCAGAGATAACGTTCCACATCCAATAATCGTGTAGTACTGACTGTAGAGAGACAGTGGTCCGTGCACCAGGACGCAATCGTTCGAAATGCGTGTCGTCTCAATAGCGCAGCTCGTTATAAAGGCGGCCGCTTAGGGAGAGGGTGACGTCACAATATGTTACTAGTTTGAATCCAAGTGTTTTGAGTCAAATAATCGATATAAAATTAAATCGACTAAATCATTTTTAAATGGTGCGTCCGGTGCACGTTCCACTAGCGCCATCCAGTCGCCGTCTCTCGCAGCTGGAATACAGTACGACTGCCGTCATATGTATTAGTTACTGGTTGTTATCGTTGTGGTTAGAGGTTGTTATTAAACATGTAATAAAAATAGTTTTCTTTTTCTCAATTATATGGAAGGTACCTCACGACACAGGGTATCCTAGTGTGGGGCCTCGTGTGTTGTCTACGTAGTGTGCTCCCGGATTCCACCGGCACCCATAAAATAAATAGGGGTCGTGACACTATATTTCAATAATCCACAACAAGAAAATTGTATAAATTAATACGTGCATGTGTTTGTAAAAAGCAATAGTATTTTTTTGTTATTTATGGAGTTATTTGTTTTGTTCGCAACGTATAAATCAACGATGAAGCGAACTGTATAACAACGTATAGGTATTATATTACCCGTGACCGACGGCTGAGCCCCGCAGTTTACATAAATAATTTGTGTTATATTTCAAGTTAACAACACACGTTGTCGACAGACTGATGGTTATGGATTATACTACCTTTTTGAAGACTAGGAAATACTATATAAAGGTTCAATTAATATCAAAACTAGAACCGTATGGCTTACCACTTTATAGGGTAACATTTTTTTTATAAAACATTGTTATTTTTTCCATTTCTGAGAAAGCTGAATTAGATCACAGCTTAATTTAAATCACCTTGTTTATTACAGCGACGCATACATTAACTAATAACAAAAGTGGTCTTCTGTAGGGTCTATCCATACTAATATTAACAAGAGGTAAAGTTCGAGACATTGTGAGAGTGTTGTATCCTCAGGATCTATTGAACAGGTTTTGAAAATTCTTTAACCAATAGAAATCCACACTATCTGTTAGTTTCATAGACTATATATTAACCCGAATAAAATGATTCCCGCTATATTCGCAAATGCTTGTGTAATGAGGACGATCATTTGTTCTATGTCTTGGTGTAATTTATCTGCGAAATATATGTTTTTGGATATATACATACAAGTATGTTTATCAATAACTTGGTTACCATAGTATAGGCCTTATTTTCGACACTGCCTCCGCCCTAGGGCGACTTTTACCCAATCTGGATGGAGCCCGTGTCGCAACGAGAAGCCTCTTCACGGGGGTTGTCCGGTCGATGGCGCTGTACGGCGCACCGGTGTGGGTGTCGGCTCTGACCGCCCTGAATAAGGCGCGCCTCTGGCGCCTTTTTTTTTATTTTTTATTTTTTTTTTACAACTCCCGCATTAGGAATATACATTCCTGTGTCGCGGGGATCTTTACAAACATACATGAAACGAACACAAAGTACNGAAGCCTCTTCACGGGGGTTGTCCGGTCGATGGCGCTGTACGGCGCACCGGTGTGGGTGTCGGCTCTGACCGCCCTGAATAAGGCGCGCCTCTGGCGCCTTTTTTTTTATTTTTTATTTTTTTTTTACAACTCCCGCATTAGGAATATACATTCCTGTGTCGCGGGGATCTTTACAAACATACATGAAACGAACACAAAGTACACCCAGACTTAGAACAACAATTTATGGATCACACAAAGTGTTGTCCCATGTAGGATTTGAACCCACAACACTTGGCGCAGTAGGAAGTGGCGTGGCGACCACTGAAACCACTAGGCCAACCGTGCAGTCAATCCTCAGAAAAAGGCCCTCAGAGGGTATTGGCGGTCAGAGCCATACGCGGATACCGCACGGTGTCGACCGAGGCGGCGTGCGCATTGGCCGGAACACCCCCGTGGGATTTGGAGGCGGAGGATAAACTTCAGCGAGCACGCCGAAGTTTATCGACGGGTGGCTGAATTCCGGGCGGAGAGTGGCATGCGCCCTCCGCCCGAAGAGGTGCGCGAGTGGCGTGAAGCCGCCCGTCGAGCCACGATGGCTCATTGGTCTTCGCGACTGGAGGCTCCACGTGCTGGCTTCGCCACCGTGGAGGCGAGAGCAGTTTTACCGCGGTCGCGATCTTCTGCAAGGAAGTCATCTCGTAGAAGGAGGCGGTGGAGAAGGCCCGGGAGGACGACATCCACTCAGACCCGATCCACTGCCGGCGAACCGGGCGGCGGATGCGCGCCCACCAGCGCCTCATGCCGCCCTAAGTGTGGCCGCGGATGGGCGTGACGGGTTTTCCCCTCCATCCGCTTCACAGGCCAGCGGCGAGGGAGCGACGTTACGCGTGTGCCGTACGTCGCCTACATTGAGAGTTTTACCATCATACGACGCATCAGTGCGGGCAGGCGTTGGGAGGGGTCCGGATGGCGAACGAAAGCGGTTCCCGGATCTCTCCCGTCTCAGGCGCAGAGTGGCACACCTTGTGATTTTAGTCGATTCGATTCCGACACACCGCCCCGCCGCAAACCCCGGTGGGGTGAAGGCCCGAGGGGGTTTCCAAACGTAAAAAAAAGTATAGGCCTTATTTGAATGTATGAGGTTACTGTTATTAATGAACAACAAATTTTATCATGTTAATGAAACTTAAAAACCAACACTCTGATACCCTTACAGTTGTTACGCTCAACTTCTCAAATGGATGAACGCAAACGGGCGAGTGCTAGAGTGACGGGTCGCGAGTCATTACACAACTTTGTCAATAATTACGTCGGGTGGTTTCAGTACCCAGACCATTATGCCTTATTGTAGAATGTACATAAATAACTCAAAATGTAGGGTACTTGCTTAATCACAAACAATATTTAGACAATTAACAATAAATTAAGTAATCCGTAGTAATAAACGTCACTGCTTTACCACGCACGACTCGTTTTGAGATTAATATTAATGTTATAAATATATCGAAAGTAATTCAAAATCGAATAGAACTCCAAATAGCTGAAGCTATCTATAAACGAATAGAACCAAACTCCGTAGACCACGGTACCAAATCAGTTAGAGGTAGAATATTGATCATCTACGAAGGTAACTGATTCTTATCAACAGTAAATCGATATTTAAACAATATTCTGTACACTATACTGCAGATAGCAGTATCCTAAAAATTGTAAGTTGAAATACTGGACGTATAGTGACTCGATTCAAGCGCTCTTTCCTAACTTTAATTTGGTTTTTATAGTATAAGATATGTAATTATGTAAGCGTAACGTCAGTAGTCACGATGAAATATTGTCACAATAAAGTCATTCGATGTTTTGTTAGCAACTTGGGTTGTTACACGGAACGAACTTCGAGAATGTCTACACACTACACACAGTAAAAACAATAGGCAATAAACATGGAAAGTATAAGATGTACTTCTCGTATTATCAAAGAATTTCCAACAAAATCAAACGCCGCGGTTAGAGAACGTATAAGGTTGGCTCACTTCTGATTACTGTCTATGCTTCATACACCTATTTTGTTTTATTTACTGTGGATGAATATATATATATATATATATATATATATTCTATTTTACGTCTGCTTAAAACCGTTTTTTGTCCTGTGTATGTCAGAATAAATAATTTTCTTTTCTTTTCTTCTTTCTTTTTAAATTACTTTATTGAAATAATATTTCCTTGCAAACCCAATGAACAAAGTTTGATTCTTCACTTTTAATATTCCGCCTTGTTATTGTTGTTGTCCGCCGTAACCATGTATACAATTTTCTGGTTTATTTACCAACAACTACCGATTGCCCGCGGCTGCTCTCTTGTGTCAAAATCGGTAAAATCGATTTATATTTGTAAATATTTCTCGATTCATCAAAACTCCTATCGGCATACGAAAATTCCCTACTATATAATACTTAAGATCTTTGTCAATCTGTTTTAGTACTTCTAGTATACTTTAGGGGCTCTTGTAAAGGTTTGGTAATAACAATTATGAGGTGAGCCCAGGCCTCACATAATTTGGAAGGTTTAACAAGAATATCACTAACGTTTAACCCAAAATGTTGTTTCAAAGGCTCACTTTTTATTTTATTACAAGGCAGAACATGTTCTCTGCTTTGTTTTAACAACATTAGTAACATACAACTCATTATGATAAACAAATGTTACAAATTCTATGCTTTTAGACACTACATTCTCAGTATGAGCTCCAAATAGTAACAGTATAGTGCTTTTGTATTTAAATGTTATGAATAAAAAATATTGGGACTCAATTATTGTATGTGTCAAGTAACTGTGACGCGTGGAATAGTGACTTTGGGCAGTATTTGTAAATTCTTTCATCCCCCCTTTCAGCCCCTTACAATCCTTTTTCGCATTAAAAAGTAGCCCATATCCTTTCTCAGGCTCAGGCAAACTTAACCAAGTTTTAGTTGTCCAAATAAAGATAAGCATCGTCTTGAATAAATTTCGTTCTTATTAATATATGCATTTTGTAAATACGACAAGCTAAAATTAAACTTCTCAGGTTGTTGACCATTTGAGTAACAAATATAATTTAAAAACTGTTTTACTGTTGAACTGTCAATAGTTTTGGCGTGAGAGCACGGCAGATAAATTTACTTTCACGTTTATAATGTGCGTAAGAATTGTACGACATTACTATACTGCTTGACTTTTGCTGCTATACGTTAGCAATAATTGAATCTAATGGAGGCGAATGTTTGTATGTGTATGAGTATGTTTATTCAAGTTTTGTATAGTGGTAGCTGATACTCTGAAGGAACACAAAAGCCCCTTTTTATCCTGACAAATTGTACTGTGCCTATAGGGTAGACAATAAATTAAAATATGTGAATATTTGAGTTACCACGAAATAGGTTCAGTTTATCTAATAGTTAAAAAAGATGAAGATTATACACAAACTCATTGAACGAATGACTTTTGTTCTGTGTGACATTTTCTCTTTTTTGTCTATGATTGCACGTTCAATACTTTATGTAGGTGGTTTTCATCAATGTGCATTCAGATAAACACGGTTTCAGTAAAGGTATCATCGCGTCAGAGTGATTCATTACTAGTTAACAGTTGCACACAGTGTTACAGTTTGTGGTCGCAAAATGAACGACACTCATGAATAATTCGCTGTCGTGCGTTGCATGTAGCTGTAAACGGACCAATGTTACCACGTATTTGCATTTAGTTTGTATTATCTATGAAATGCTATTGTTACGACCACGGGTTATGACCCAAAACACCTCTGTGTTTTGATATGTTCTAATAACAAAATATTCAGGCGTTGAGATATTCATCGAATGTGTAGTCTTCTTGTAAATTAAAGAAATTGCTTTTGTTTTACATGCTTACTAATTATCATAAAAAATAATCCACTAAGCCATTTTGGAAAACCAACGGTGCATCCTTCTTAAAAGGCTGGCGACGCAGTTGTAACGCCTTGTAATCGCTCACCATCAGATGATACGTTTGCTCATTTGCTCGTATTCCGTAAAAACGAACTGTAACATCAAATCAATCACAAGTTTTCACGTATAGTGACCATCCAAAATGATAGAGGTTTTGGAACACTACTGGAATCAATGAAGAAAAATAGAAAAAAACTAGTTCTACTTGTGAAATCAGTTTGTCCTCAAGGTTACGGAGGTCCGATGCCTGTAATTCCGTCAAAAAACTGATATTCAGCCCAAACCCATATAATATTGAGAATAATGAAGGCTAAGGGGAGGAATTAACAAAACTAGATAACCACTTACCTCTTCACTATGATATTTTAGTTATTAACTTGAATGTTAATTATCTACAAACAATTTCTTACAAATATTGACAAGTATCTCTTCATCTTCCAAGTCGTAACCGCTGGATTAACAAATTATAAATCCTAAACAAAAAAATTAGCTTGGCATGGCATGCTCTGCGGTCATGGACAATCTTAATTAATTGAGTTATTCTTGACGTATATCTATCACTTTCGTATTTAGAAGTTGTTCCCCTAAAAGTTTCTGCTCAGCCGCACAAGGTAAGGTATGTCTTGTATGTATGCTTTAATCTTATCTCCGATACATGTTTTTCCTTATTGAGGCTGACCAAGAGATCGGGCTACAAGGACATCATTTCGTGTTCAATAAAACACAGTACACTACCAGCATTCGATAGAATCGTAATGAAGTACTGATTGACGAATAAAACAGAAAGCGCTCGTAAAAGCTCTCCTTTCCTTAAATATTTATAGATTACCGTGTACTGTAGTAGTAGTACTGGTACAGTCGTCTGGTGCTGTGCACGTTGGTTCAACGGTTTCAGTTAGCCTTACATAACTGTATAAGTTACAACACAACACAACATATAAATAAATGAACATAAATATTTCAGACATCTAATACTCAACGCCCTCTAGCCCCAAACTAAGCAGAGCTAGTTTTAAGGGCACTAGGCAACTGATATAAATAAATGTGTATACATGTTTTTTTGTACATACAAACATTTGATCCCACCCGTGAATACAGTCCAAAACCTTAAGCACAGAAGTTACATGCGCTACCACTGCGAACTGCTACCATCGAGGCAAAACATGATTTACTAATGAAATTCAATTCAATAGACTATTCAAATCACTTTTTACCGGTGTGAGCAAAATATGCGTGTCTTTCTTTCAAAATATATTAAATACTAGATTTCTTTTCTTTATTTGAATATAATAGGTACTTGATATCTATATACATTACACATATACACATATTATATATGATAATAATACACATACGAAAAATATACTATTTTCTGCAGATTTAAAAGTACTTCTGTCGACTATGGCGAAGCCAAAAGGAAAGACACTTATTTTGGTAGTCTATGTATATTTGTGCTGTAAGCTGTGTAAATTGTGCATCTAAGCACTTCTCTTTGAAAGGAATTGTCTTGTCTTCTTTAATTTGGTCAAAGTAAATCAATCAATCAATCAATCGATCAACAACCCATAATGTCCCATAGCTGGGCTCGGGTCTCCTCTCAGGAGAGGGTTAAGGAAATACGTTCCCACGCTGGCCAAGTGCGGGTTGGGGACTGACAAGTATACGTTGTGGCTACGTGAATGTTGCCGTTGGATGTTTTTAAACCGCCCGAAGGCTCCCAACTAAGCTTCACGACTGTTATTGTATGATAACAACCGGGACCGACTGCTTAACGTGACCTCCGAATCATGGAGACGCTCATGGTAACATGCCACGAGTGGTCACCCATCCAGGTACTGACCGCGCCGTCGTTGTTTGCCCTCAGTGATTGTTTCTAATCACCGAGTGCAACTGGGCTATGAGCGCCTCATAAATCGTAACAGTAAATCGTAACGCATCATTTCTCAATAACATTTATATCGTGCATAACAAAGGTGTCATATGTTAAGTGTTACTCTGATGTTAACGCCTACCTACGTTACCAAACGATCTGTGAATTTCTCAACAAATATGAATATAAAAACCTGAGTAGCGAGTGCGTGACGTTAACAAATTGCTTATAGCGTGCGCTTGAGTGGGCACACTCAGTTTTGAGCCAAAAGTGGTAGCTGTCGAACGCCATTGAACTGGAAATATTTAATTGGCTAGTTTCTTTGTAGACTTTAAATACTACATATGAAAATATATTTAACATATTGTGGTAAAGGAGGCAAATGAGCCATTGAGACACCTGTAACTGTAATCCAAGAGACTTAAAAGCGCTACCGTCTCCTGAGTCTGCTATCAAGAATCAGGGAACGGGGAGTTTGAAATCCGGCAACCTCACTTTGAGGAAATCAACCAAAAAATGTTTCAACAGCAGTTTCCTGTAAATTGTGCCAATGTATAACTCTTGCTTGGCATATAACAGGCTCTGCTTAGTTTAGCTAAATGGTTTTGTATGTCAGATGTCCCAAATATTGATTATCTTTTTTTAACAATAGTGAAATTATTTATAGTACTACCTGCTACTGTACGTAAAAAGAGCAGAGAACGATTTATGTCTAGAAAAAAGTCTTGTTCAAGACATGTATGAAAGAGACCTATCTGACTGAACCCACAGCAAAAACCGCCAAATGTTAATAACATCCAAAAGAAAATCTAGGCATGAAGATGCTCTGCGTGTTCTGTACTAGGTTTATATGTTTGTGCAATTTGTATGTAAATAGAGATTAGAACCGCTAAGCCTGGGAGCACTCCCAACCGACTCGAGTGCTGGTTTAACTGACCGCTAACACCATATTACTGCCTCTAATTGGGTGCCGTATTGATCATATTGATTGTACTACTGAAGAACTATTAATTAATTAACTAGACACATCTCACATACGGATACCTAAATATCACAGTCATGTAATACAAAATGAATTTCTTGAAAATGAACAATTATTTCTAAACGATGTTCTCCTTGCTGATTACGGCCAAGGCGGCCAGTCTCAACGGAGACCAACCAACTACGTAGGAGATATTAAATATAGTGCTCAAGTATGTGCGCATCACATATGCACTCTCTGTTTTCTCCCTCTCATAATATGATGGGGCGGTTAACCGACCCGACCGGTGAAAGTTCAGGTGCAGAACCGACAGCTTTGTATGCTCTCTGAGGCACGGGCGGTTCAAACCACAACTTCCAAACTCCGAGCTGTTATTAAGTATTTGTATAATCAGAAAAACTCAATAACACTTTTGGCTCGACCCGAGATTCGAGCTCGAGACCTCTTGACCGGTAGTTGCATACGTCAACCGCTAGACAATTGGTGTGGCGGTAGCCTAAATACATACTTGGGAGTTATAGAAAAATTATATCTACAAACAAGGGATTTGAATCGAACCCATGACATCTGATTTAGTGGTAAGGATAGTTAACTATTAAACCAATAGCTCAGTGTATTCGTGAAGTATATTATTGGTATAAAGACTAAGCATTAAAATGATTTCTGAATCACATTTAACCGTTACGTGTTGGTTCCCACGTGCATAAGTATATGTTCCAGTCCGCCACCATAAAATATCGTGCTTCTTGTAAATGTAATTAATAATCATAGTTGTTAGGATATTTAATGTTTCATGTAACAGAACAATATTTGTTTGTTGTATTGCAGTACGAGCGCCGTTAATTCTATTCCGCAGTAGAAATACGGAACACGAGTTTTATTAAATAAAAGTTGGTACAACAAAGAACGCACCCGCAGCGCAAACAATGCTCGACAAAAATGTCGTAAAAAGTTCAAACTAAATGTTTTACGTAACCACGAGTAGAGCGCGCCACCGCCGCCCCGCTCGTTCATTACAAATGTGGATTAAATGGCTACGTTCTACGCCAAGCTTTTTTTGATACTAGAGCTTGTTTCGTGCCGTTAAATCCTCTTGTATAAGGTATTAAATCTTTACTAAGTCAGACTATTTCAAAACCTTGTTTATAAAACTAATATTTTCCAAATTTCACTATATTTTTTGGATAGTTTAAGGTGAAGCAGGTATATAACGACGTTAATTACCATATACTAATGATAAAATTTAAATTATAAAATGTTTTTACACCTTCGACGTCTTTTAGTTTGAAATTAAATTTTACAACTTAGAAGAGGAGTGCTCAGAGCCAAGTTCAGACGATTCTTAAGCACCCTCGCGACGGTCGCTGAAACCCTGTTTTTAATAAATCAAATAAGTACAACTTGAAGAAAATCGAGGGAAATGTTAATGGAATATTCTATCATAATTTCAAAAGTAACTTTTGCTGTTGCAAGAAATAAGAAGTAGGAAGGCAATCAATGCAGTTCATGTTCACGTCGCTTTCCTGGAAACGTTTACATCCGCGCCGGCTGTTCGCGTTTACAGAAACCGAATCTTTTACCGTTTTTTTTAATATTATAAAATGGAAAACTGTGAACGATATCAAGGAAGAAAAGTAATGCAAATATTTAACCTCAGGTTTGTAAGCTTGTACCTGGTACGCTTATCTACTAATACTGAGGTGCTATTTTCAACACATTATTTTCATTACGCTTCCTTTTTAATCTCTTCTCCGCCATTACGCCTACATAGAAACCGTAAAATTTCCTCCGCCCACATCTATAGACTTGTAGTAGTACGAAACATGCCGAATAATTGTTAGTAATTGCAGTAAGTGGGGAAGCGACCGGCGACCTTTCAGAAATAAATTCGGTTAATATTAAACGAAGTAAATTAAATGGACCCGGAGCGTACATAAATGATGTAAGCGGTTCCGAGCGATCTGTCGGCCGGAGATTAGCGAGGGCCACCGCGCGCTGTCCCACCTGCCTCCAACAGCGTGCTAATATTTGACATTAAGAGGATTATATATTACCTAGCATTATTTAATTATATACATAATTACTTAGGCAATGCTTATTTTGTAGGGATTGGGTGGTGTTCGAGGATATAGGTGGATTAGTAGTAGTGGATCACTAGCTTAATAGGGATTAGACAATGTACTGTCGGTATTTCAACACACTACATTTATAAGCTATGAAATAAACTTATCGCGAAAAGTTCCGCTATAATTGCTACAAAAACTACGTGATGTGAGATTAGATAGCTATTTACTTGGAATACACTATCTCTTCTCTTTTAAAATTGATACACAAAATGTGTAAAAAAGGCTGGTAGCCATTAGTTTAAAGAGCAGCCTCTACATCACTATAAAGGGTAAATTATTAAAAGACTTATATATCTTTAATGCATTAGAAAATACCTCTGAACTTTTACTTGTCATATATAAAACTCAACAATACTCTAAAATATAGCTTTCTAACGTCATATTATATTAAACTTAAAATGTTTGAAAAATTAAGTTTCTAACAGTTTCAACAAAACACGCTATCACGTTATATACAAACATTTACAAACAGTAAATTAGATGTACCAAAAATATACTCTGTATGAATGTTGCAAATCCTCTCAACAGATGTCCATTGGTATTTTCCATGGATTATCCTCACAGAGCGGGTAAATATAGAACTATGTGACAAGGGGAATGTACAGTAAAACATGTCTTTAACGTTTTACGTACATTGAATTATTTTAGGGATGATGTTAAAGATTAATTTACATCATTTACACAAGGGAAACTATGAAAGAATTAATGATATTTCTTGCGACAAGAGCATTTGTTGTTTTTTTTTAAAGTTTCTGTTTTTTCAGTTTTTTCATGAACACACATCTTATGGAAGTCAAAACCATCATCTAGTTGAAATTAATTAAAGAATGGTTTTTACCTTGGGGACACCGTTATTGCGGCGGTAAGACCCGTTATGGAGATTGCCTCGAGGATTGTCTCGAGAGGCATCACGGTAGCCTCTCATAACGGCTGACACAGGTGATCTCTTCGAAAGGCGGCTTCAGAGAGCACCTATTTCTGAATCACAAAGACACGGCATTCCACACGCTAGCAGAATGTCTGGCGTGGGACGACCCGAGGCGTGATCTCGTGGTGGCCATCGGAGTGGGGGTTCATTTGCTCGGTAACATGATTGCGGCCATATTATGGAGCGACTCTGCCGTATCTTTCTGCGGGCAACTTATACTTACGAAGGAGATGGCAGAGCGGGACTGGGAGAGGTTTAGAAAAGTCTCTATCTGCCAGGCCCGGGAACAAGTCAGGTACTGCAGACAATTCAGGCGCCGGAGATCGTAAAACGATCTCCGTCGTCCATAAGCGCCAGCCAGCGGGTGACAGGTAAGGCCTCCTCCTGTCCATCCTGTCAAAGCAGACCGGAATGGCGTCGGGAGCCCTATAAAGTGCTCGCGCCCTTTTCTGGAGAGAAAAGGAGCATTAGGATTCCTACACAAGAGGAGGCCACCTACAAACGGTGGCACCTGGTTCCCCGTCTCTTAGTACCCGAGACGGTGTGCGGTTTTTAGTCGATTCGAGTCCGACATAACCACTAGGCGGTGGTCCCGTGAAGATTTCCGCACAAAAAATGAGAACTTACCTAAATAGCACTAAACAGTCAGAAAGCAGTTCTAAGAAGCTGACATTATCTAGTCATCACTTTTTTGTATATATATAATATTTATTTATAACCATGTTGAATTTATCACTCATTTTGATTTATTTTAATTTGTACTGAAAAACCTTATACAATATTCTGTCAGCGTTCCACGAGCTTGGGATTGCGCTTGATATAAATCAGTAGATTTCTTTCATTCATTTTTTATTTCCTCTTGTAATATTCACATCAAAAAACGGATTTTGTTTGCAAAATTCGATGAATTATTTAAATTCCGTAAAATTTACAGTGGGAGGGCCACGGTTACGCCATGCCATACCGGCCTCACAGGAAACCGGTGTGAAACAGCGCATGCGTTATGTTTCACACAGCAGTTTCTGCATGAGTGAGGATACCGGAGACTCTTACCCTAACCCCTCCCCCTCTTCAATCCCCAAAGGCCAGCAACGCACTTGAAACGTTTCTGGTATTGCGGGTGTTCATGGGCGGCGGTCATTGCTTACCATCGTACATCACACGTATACTAGTTTGCCCCCTATTCCATAAAAACATTCATTTGGTGTAAAATTCGTTTATTTGTATTCGTTCATAAGGGAGTAATAATTCTAACATAGAAACAATTAGGTCACTTCGTCTGTACCCATTTGCTACCTGACGAAACCTGTCCGCATTTACGTCCTGACGGAACCTGTCGCCATCAGTCGTGGCCCTTCCAGTTCAGGTTAAATTTATACTTCAATTCGCAGCAATATTTTACAAAGTTTTTTTCATACAAGTAAAGCGACACAGGAAATCCTTTTATGCCGTCTGCTTTTAAAAATGATAGTTTTTTGCGTTAGGTTAAAAGACAGAGTTCAATTTTCCCCGGCAAAGTTACGCTGATATTTTAACATTTTACGGGAACCATATTTACCCAATCTTTGTCAGATCCACCGCCGAGAGGTCCCCCTACAGAATACATTATAATATATTTACTTGCACATTTATATTTGTGTGTCTACTTTATTTTATAATTCCAGTCCAATAATAATACTGAAATACTAAGGAACAGCAAGGAAATATGTTCTTATATCGCATGTAACGAAAGTTATAAAAACCAACTACTTTTGAGAACTTTAAAGCGTGAATACCTCTATTTAGTAACCCTTTTGAAAATTTAATTTTATTTCCTTTCACGTTCTGATTTCGAAGAACCTTAAACATATATAATGCTATATACATTTATGTTTTATAAACTGAACGTTTACTCCTGTCACCAATACGACATTAAAACCTTTAAGAAAAATGCGTACTCCTCCTTAAAAAGCCGGCAACGCACTTATGACGCCTCTGGTGTTGCGGATGTCCATGGGCGGCGGTAGTCATCAGCCATCAGGCGATACGTGTGCTCGTTTGCCCCTACATCATAAAAAACTCTCATAGTATTGTGTTTACCAACGTTTTCTTAATCTAATAGTCGCAAGTAAGGCTGTAAGAGACCGTCACACAATCTAAAGGTTGTTATTGTGTATTGTATTATTCAGACAATTTGTAATATTTTGATGTAGAATAAAGATGATCACTATAATAATTATAGAACAGAGTTTATGAAACAATAGATAGTACATACAATATAGTTACATAGATATGTATACAATAAATAGTTTCAACACTCGACAAACTAAGCCGTATTTAATTCACACTTCGGAGAACTTGCAACAGTATCAATAAAGTAATTTTATCCCATTCAACGAAACCTGGCGGTATTTGAAGTGTAGTGTTTCTGCCAAAATATAAGCGTTCAATTTCTAAAGGATTATTGGAAATTTTGTTGCCAGGACGATAACTAATTACATTAGTTGAATACCTTTAGATTTGATCAAAGTTCCTTTATTGTTTCTATATAAAAAATATTAATATAAACCGTTTGCCCTAAATTATAAAATCTGTTTTCGAAGGAACTTATATACAAATTACGTGTAATTTGGTACATAAGGTTCAATAAAATATTTTTTCAGAACATAATTTATTTGATACTGATTTAACTGATCCCAGGTCACTTATGCGTTCAAAATTATTTAAATTGCTAATAGTTAACATACAGACTAAAATAGTGAGATGCTTTACGCACCCCGCTTAGAGGACCGGGCAGCAGAGAAACGCGAGCACGGTAGTGAGGTCCAGGCGTTGACTGCTCGCCACAAGAAGGAAGAGCCGAACCGTTTAATTCCAGATCTTCTGTATATATACTTAGTCTTGCCATAAATCTTGTGACACAGAAAAACTAATTTTTAATTATACGTAAAATTGTTTACTATTACAGTGTGTTAGTTAAATACATTACTATAAAACCATTAAAAATATATTAAGCTTATTTGAAGTGGTTTCCATTGGTTATAATACAGTTTTTTTCAACGTTGAGGCCAGTTATCAATAGCAGCACGCATTCCTTCTATGGGAAAATTCTTCACTGCCAATCGTATGGGTTGTTTTAGGGTCTATTTGTTTATCATGACATCTAGAGCAAGCGTTACTCTCTAAAACTGACTATAAATTATAATCCAGTTGATTCAGATCAAGACTAGACGACGGCCAGTCTTCAGCTGCGATAAAGTCCGGAACGTTCGTTTCTAACCAAGATTGGGTGGATCGAGCTTTATGACCTGGCGCCGAGTCTTGCTGAAAGGACCAGTCTTGGTTATTGAAAATGGTGTTGTTAAAACGCTAAATTAACTTCTCAAAAGTGGTGCCTTGATACACTTGTGCCGTTATTTTGATACCTTTTTTACAAAAATATGGCTCAGTGACTTCTTCATGGGTCCCCCACCAAACCATCACGGAAGTCGGATAATGCCCACGTTATACTTTGTTGTCTAATTGGGAAGTTTCTTTAAAGCTTTCAGTATAAAACTGCCTTTTTTGTGAAAAATGTCTCATCCGTAAACATTTTTTTTCTGTGTCCTCCCTTTACGTACTATTGAAATTTTTTTTTTTTATTGTACCACCCTATTCTTTTTAAAATTATCTGTTAAGAAATGTCCAGTACTTCTCTTATAGGCTGCAAGCCCTAAGTCGTCTTTAAAATACGCGACATGGTCCTAGGTGCTGTCTTCATCTCCTGATATGAAATCATCCTTGCCTCCGGGCAAGATTTCTTCGATTTTTTCCCTTACTGCTTTGATCACCTTTTGCGTACGAATACGGACGATCGATTTCTGTCATAAACAGAGAAGGTTTTATTGTATCTATCAATAGCCCGGTACACAAACATTTGATTAATACAAGATTCTATAGATTGTATAATATTTGGCTCCAAACCGACTTTATGTAATGCAATCACAGCAATACAGTTCTCTTTATCACACCGCTCCAGTTCAATATTACAAAATACAAATTTCAAATTTCAAATCTCAAATTTATTTATTGTAACATAGTATAGGTACAATTCAAGTGCAAGCCCTGATTCCCAAACTAGCTTGAGCTGTGTGTCGGGAATCAGTAACTTCCCAAAAAAAAAAATAAGGATACAATAAAGGTTTACAATTGGAACATACATGAAACATACTTACATAATTGATCTGTTAATTTTGCGTATATGTGTGTGTGTGTGTGTGTGTGTGTTTTCAGTGTGTGTGTGTGTGTGTGTTTTCAGTGTGTGTGTGTGTGTGTGTGTGTGTGTGTGTGCGCGTATCTATGAGTTCGTTTTGTGGATACAAGTATGCTATTAAATGATTGTAGTAAGCTGTGAAAATATGATTTGTCAGTATGTATGTGAGTATCAGTGTAAGTTTTACAAAATATAACAATAAGATTACAAACTAAAAACAATAAATTACACAATTTTCTGATTGGCATTCGGTATCTTATATCAGTTCTTAGTCAAATAGATTTACAGATATTATCGAGATCTGTTTCAGTTTTTATAGTAATGTATCGTTCTCCATCAGATTTTCGTATGAGAACTTTGCCATAAGAGGTCCAGCAGTATTTAAAGTCATTACTGCTTGCAAAACTACGGGCCAGATAGTATAAGCGATGAGCTTTTGGCGTTAATTTTTCAGATAGGTATATTGGCTTACAGGGACCCGGCACTTTAAGATGCGTTGTATTCAACTTATTTCCTTTATTGTAATTATTAAATTTACGCACCTTTTTTACGATGATGTCTGTGGTAACCGCGCTTACGAAGTCAACATTTATTGTAGTAGATTTATTTTTATTTCTGACTCGATAGACATCCTTTATCTCTGATGATTTCAAGTTGTACCCAACCACGGCAGCAGTTTTCTCCACAATAGAACAAAGGTCATGCTTACTTTCTTCAGGATTTTGAGGTACGTTCCTAATCTCAATTTTTGTGGAGTATAGTTGACACTCCATCTGTTCCACCTTCTCCTGCAACTCACGCATATAACGTCGTTCATTCTCACGTTCAGACTCGATATTTGTGATTTTAATTTTAATGTCATCATATTCCTTGGATATAAAGTTAATAGAATTCATAATTTCTGAATTTTGACTACGGATTTCAGAAATTGCATCTTGTAATGCCGAAAACTTACTTTCAGATTGAGTTGTAGATGTTGCTAACAAGGTGCATATTTCATCCAATCGTGACAAGCAGTCGCACTCTTCGCGTTTACGTTTAAGTCGAGTATTAGTATTAGCCTCTTGTCCGACAGTAGAGAGATCAGGGGAGGATCCAGTTTGTAGGTACCGTAGAGAGCAAGAAGCAGCAGCGACACTTTCCACTTGCTCCGCAACAGGCGTACGCGGAGGTGTGTGTTTCAGCGGCATAATTAATAGAAGTAATTTACCTTTATTGTTAAATACTTAGCACAGAAAAAAGCAGCCCTCTGCTCGCTATCGCTTATGACTTTTGAGGGACACGTGCTATGACGTATATGTGGGCTCGGCGCGCGGTGGCTCCAGTGATGCTGTCTCGGGTGTTGCTGTCCCGTTCCTGCGACGCCCCAGTGCAGTGATCACTATTGTGTTATGCGCGCCTAGTACTTTATGATTTTAATTATGTGTATAAAAATAGTTTATTTTATTTATTTATTCAATTTTAACTGTTTTTAAGTTTAACAAAGTGCACACGTATGTTCACTTTCGCGATCCGAGGGGAAGTGCCGAGGGGAAATACAATATGTGAAAATGAGAAATACAATATATGAAGATGAAACTTTAGCATAATGAATGTTTTAATGGTTTAGGAGGTAAACGAATATGATGGTAAGGGGCTACCGGCGCCCATGGACACCTGCATCTTTGAGTACGATTGTCACCTTTCAAAATTAGAAGGTGACAGGTTACGACTCCGGTAACTTCTATATGTGGCTCTAAATGAAAATTGATTTATATTTAAAAATAGAAAACATTGGTAAACAAATATACCATTTACGAATTTTCTCACCTGAATCCGGATTTGAACAGGAAAAACTAATTGTATTTTCCGATAAACGCTTTAGCATCTAGGGATTAAACTCAATGGAATAAATATAGTTCAAATTCAATTTTGCTTAGCAAGTTATCGTCAAATGGGTGAATAAAGTGAAAACCATTCGTTAGCCGATAGTACAATGAGACTGTATTCCGTACACGATCTAATTATCGAGTATACTCTAGGTAAAGCGTATTAGTGGGCGTTAGTCGAGTGTCACTGGCAGACATTCTGTGAGCGGCCTCACTCGAATTTGTGCTTAGTGGAGAGCGCTTGTGTGCACTGATTATTGTGATTATGTTCCATTGGTTATCCTTTCTATTTAAACTTATAATGTTGTATTGCCAACAAGCCACTAGGTTCGACTTTACAACAAAGTTTTTGAAATTATCGTATTGCCTCTACTATGATATGCACGTTTTTTTATATAATTTATATGTGTAAATGACTCCACTTTGCCTCTGAGGGTACTCACCATACTCATTGCGAATGCAGACAATGCAACGTTGCAGCATGATGACCCACACCATCACAGCACACGGAAACAGAAATAGACAACTACTAATACCTTCCCGGTCGCGCCGACCAATCAACAACCCATAATGTCCCACTGCTGGGCTCGGGTCTCCTCTCAGGAGAGGGGTAAGGCCATACGTACCTACGCTGGCCAAGTGCGGGTTGGGAACTGGCAAGAATACGTTGTGGCTACGTAAAATCTTGCCGTTGGATGTTTTGAAGCCGCCGGAAGGCCTCCAACTAAGCTTCACGACTGTTATCGTTTGATAACACCCGGGGCCGACTGCTTAACGTGACCTCCGAATCACGGAGACGCTCATGGTAACGTACCACAAGCGGTCACCCATCCAGGTACTGACCGCGCCGTCGTTGCTTACCCTCGGTGATTGTTTATAATCACCGAGTGCAACTGGTCTATGAGCGCCTTAGCGAGCCAGCACGTTCGTGCTGAACTCAGCGTGGCTCTATTACTTTTTGGATAATACACATATAAACTAAAAATAATTTTATCTGCCTGTCGGTCTTTCTTTTGGCGGAATCAATTGTTTACTAAAGGGACCTTAGCTAGATGACATTAATTACAAAACTTGGACATCTATGCTAGGTATGAGATGGTAAATTGATACAAAAAACTAAAGAAATTGATTGCCTCCTGCGCACTACTGGTATTAATATTTTTAGTACCAGTGCTACACAAGAGCTTGTGTACTTTCCACACATCTTTAGCTATTATCCATATACTAACCTATTCACAACAAAATTCACGTATGCTACTACATTTAATCAACAAAATGATTTTAAAATAAATGAGAGCTAGATAGCACTCGAAATATAAAGTTGAATTTTATGATCTCAGTTCTCGAACACCGCGCTTCGGTCCCGACACCGTTCGTTCCACAAGGCATTTTATAAATTACCTCCAGCGTTTCTCCACGACTTCTTGCCCTGCGTGTTTCCTCGGTGATGTAATATTCTTGACATAAATAGCGATGTCAGATGGAGGTTAAGCGAGGTGTTCTCTTCACGTCCCACATAAAAATTGTTTATTCATGGTTTCAATGTTAAGCATACATTTTTATCGTACTCGTACACGTGTCTGTGTTTTCATTTTGTAGTTTTTTGGTCTGATGTGTTTAGTTCTCAGGGTTGTAACTGTAACTAATATAAATTAACCAATGTATATCAAAATGTTCTGATAAAAGTCGACCAAGAACGAAAACTGTAGTGGTATACAATTAGTAACGGACTGCTTGTGTTTGTTCCTTCATGTTTTGTTTGTAACTTGGGCTATTTCCGAATTAGTTTTAGTTATAATACAACAGAAAACCACAACAATTGTTACTAGTTGTTGGAAATAAGGTATTAGTAGTGACCGCAACTATTTTCAGTAGTTTGGAACACTTACTTTACCGTTAGTTTAAATTTGATCACGATTTGTTGAAATAATGAATGTAAGTGATAAATAATTCCATAACAATTCACTTTAAAAATGCTTTTACAGAGGTAGTTTATTTAAGACGTCTATTATGAGAAAGCTAAGACTGTTTTCATTAATTGTTTAAGAAGCATAAAATGTTTTAAAAATGCATATCTTTTAGCTCAAATTATCTTTTGAGATAGCGCAAAACATTGCTCGAAGGATACATTTGTTATTTCAAATAATTAATACATCCTTAGTATCTCCACAGCCCGATTCTCGGTGTAAACCCTCGATAAAATATTAGGTGTGTGATGAAATATTACATATTAAATTTGCGTTTTGCATGAGAGGAATATATTTTTTTTTTGTAAAAATTATTTCATTAATCAAAGTATGTACCATTATTATCTATGCATTTTGCCATCTCATAGGTAATCCATTCATCCCTTTGGTAAGAAAACCATCTTCGTGAGAGAGTCACGCTTCGGCATGAATGGGCCGGCTCGACCGGAGTGATACCACGGCCTCACAGAAAACCAGTGTGAACCGGCGCTTGCGGTGTGTTTCACCTAGTGAGTGAGGATACCGTAGACAAATACCCTAATGGTTTGCAGTTGCTTCCACCATGGTTTGCATTTGCGGACAATAGATATCTGCCGTAATCGTTTGACCAGATTTTAGGAAACTGTAGTGAACAACACCGGCACTTGTCCCCCAAACATTCGCAAGTAAGTTTTTTTGAGTTAATTTCCATTAATGGCAGGATTTGGCTGGTTCTCCAGAGTTCAGCCATTGCGACGAGCGCTTCCGATTATCGTGCAGGATCCACTTTTCATCACAAATAATACCCGATTTAAAATCCCTTCATCATTGAACACATGTCTGCTGGTTCGCTTCCTGCTGCGCCAAGTGTTGTGGGTTCAAATCCTACATGGGAATATGGGACAACGCTTTCTGTGATCCATATATTGTTGTTCTAAGTCAGGGTGTACTTTTTGTGTGTTGCATGTATGTTTAAACGTTCTCGGCGACACAGGATGTATATTCCGAATGTGAGAGTGGTCTAAAAATATTTAAATATTTTACCTATTTACTTAGAGTGGATTAAAACAGTTTTATCACCCACAGCAAAGCCTGCAGCCAACTGTAAAGTAGTTTGTGATGGACCCACTTCCACCATAGCCTTTAATTCCACATTATCCACTTTAATCTCTGGCCGTCTACGGGGCTTGTTATGTAGGTTGAAATTTCCAGAACGAAAACGTTGGAACCAAAGACGTACCGCGTTTTCTTTTGCGGTACCAGCGCCATCTGTATCATTAATCTTGCGAGCTGCTTCTACAGTACCAGTGCCACGTAGAGATCGTACCCGTAAATAAAGTGATATTTCAACTTTTCTATTGTGCGAGATTAGCGACGCCAGAGAAAAAAGTAATGAGGAAAAATACAAATAAAAGACTGTTTTTAAATCTCAAATATACCAGCTAAATGGATTTATAACTTTGAGTTTGAAATTTTAACCAAAGAAGATTCATACATTTCAAATCAAATTGGCCAGTACGACAAAGCGCCAATTTAATATGTAAGGACCTATTATAAATAAACCAGCATTAAATTAATAGACAAATTAAGGAACCCAGTTGAAAGTTTATTAAAGTGAAAAATTATACATTATGCGTGAATATTTCAGAGTTAATTATTGTTGAAATAATTTTAACAATCACCATTACGGGTTAAATAAAGAGAGTTTTCTATCTAAGGGTTTAGGCTCCATTAACCGGACACACTCCGTAAAAAACAACGAAAGAGTTGCTAAACACCGGCTATCTGTTAGGCCTGACACCACAGCCTCTCAGAAAACCCCCGATGTGTAACATTGCCAAGAATTTCGGGTTAAGGTCTGACGTAAACTCGCTATCTCTAAAAATAATATTTTTTTTATAGTAATAGTGAGAAGACTCACCCATAAGTTACACAAATTCCAAATTTTATGATCCCCATCCCCGTCCTTTCTCATAGTTGGTCACTCTTTTAAAATTCCTTTATTCCGTTGTGAGACGTTACCGATTTTACAATTGGTAGTTATTAAAGTAATACAACAATGACGCAAACGTGTGACGTGTTTATACTGACCAAAATTATGACTATAGAGGCATTCTATAAATATATAATATTCACCTCTATTTGATCCACATTTAGTTTCGAACATGACCGGCTAAGCGGCCGGATTTGCGGGCGGTTACAGTCAACGTATTATGCTGCATTGCCGACTTGCTTCCAGCGCGATGGATTTATATTCGTTAAAACTTTCACTGTATATTATACTCAGTGGAACTGTAGAAAATTGAAGTATTAAAATATGCACATCCTTACGTTAAGCCATCCCACTAACAAGGTTTCTTGTTGAACTTATGCTCACCGCAAATAATTTTATTCTTTTTTGGCTGATTTGATCTGAACAGAAAATGAGCTATTCCAAAATAGAAATCTAGCTTTGGATCGGTTTTAGGAGAGCAGCTTGGTCTAACTTACGACGAGTATTCTCTATTTTCTGATATATACTTACGTATGTTTAACTGATATGTGTGCACCTTGAAAAAAATCATTATTCCTAAAGATTAAACACCCTCTAAATACACAATTATAAGTATAACCGAATATAATTTGGCCTTATATTATCTTTCAGTGCTCCTTTTAATGCTTATAAAGCCTCATGCTCGTCACTCTCCGGAGCTAAAAGTGACCGTAGTTGTTTGAACTCAACTAAAACTACTCGATGTTCCAACACAGGGTCTTGTTACTGAAAATGGGTAAATCAAATTCATTTTAACCCTTTCAGTTGTTACTGAACCCAGAAACATCAAAATACAAGGTAATTTCTTTCGAAAGGCACGTGTATTTCCTCTGGTTAGGAAAAGAACTTAAATAGAGAGTCACATTACCGTAATGTAGGAAACTGAGCCCTGTTTGGAGCGAAATAAAAATAAACTGGTACCTTCAGGACCGATTTGTTGTAATAGGATCACGTTGGGAGATAATATCCGACGGTGGTATTTGCTCTGATTTATTTTCAGAGAGTAGGGTATACGTAAGTAAAAATGTACAAGCTAAACTCATAGTTATAATAGTATCAACGAACCCGACCTTGTTCTCTCCGACCATAGATTTTTGTTTTTGATGTCCTCATTGGTTTTGACGGTAAAACTAATAGACTGTAATCTAAACAGAAAGGCAAGATCACTCGTTCAAACGAAGAATTGCATAACATTTTTTCACTTGATATGGCCGTAAGGACATAGTTAACTCTGATGATTAACGCATTTTAACATCAATAAATTGAAGTGATAAAATTATTTTCTTCGAAACTAAATCAATCGATGCATGACTGACTGCGCGGCTGGCCTATTGGTTTCAGCTGCTACCACGCTGCTTCCTGCTTCACTAAGTGTTGTTGGTTCAAATCCCATATGTAACAATGCTTTATGTGATCCATAAATTGTTTTTCAGAGTCTGCGTGTTCTTTGTGTCCGTTTCATGTAATGTTTTCAAGGTCTCACGCGATACAGGACATATTCCTAGTGCGAAGTTATTTTTAAAAAAACAATTATAGCTCTAACTAAGGCACACAAAACCTTCTATTATAGCTCTCGTCCATCATACGAGACAGTTAATAAACAACAGTGTTATTGACTTCCTTGTTTGTCCACTAGTTACAACTGGTACATATATTTACCTAAATAAACACGTTACTTTGGCCCTTTGTTTATGACAGCCGCACATTACTCAACACACAAACTGTTCGAGACAACATCCATATTTGTACGCAACAGTACACTGTTAAGACACGTGTAAAACTATTTTTTCTTAGGTAATTCAAAGTTAAGTATATACGCTCAATATTGAATCTTTTCATGGAAGAAGATATACAAAAAAATTAAGTAGTTTGAGATCCTCAGATCAGAATACTTGTTCTATTAAATAAGTCACAATAAAATGCCTACGATTGCGCCAATCTAATTCGTGCCAATCTTTGACGTGACGTGACGAGTCAGATTGACGTAAATGAAAAGCAAGAATAAAATCCAGAAATGGTGGTCCACTATCATTGCGAATGCGAATGCGAAACAGAAAATGCAGAATAGTGTTTCATTGTATTGTGGTTTATAGTGGGAGCGAAACACTAGCACTGGTAGTGCGTTACCTGTTTAACTTTGAACTGTAAGTATCAATATTTCAAATACAAAAGTCCTCTTAATCCTTGTGTGATAAAGCTTTTAGTAAATGGGGTTTTTAGCATTTTAGGAAGGATCTAATCAGAGCTTTGAAATAATTTATTATTATGAATTTATAATGTGTACGTAAAACAACAGGTATAAACCAGCTCACGCTCTCCCTCAGTAATTTTATTATAAAAGTTACAATTGAATCCATGTTTCATTTGGCAAGGCTTTGTCAACGGACGGCAACCGACGTGATATATTGTGCGATTTTATGAAATTTGATCATTATTTTTGTCTTACTTTTAATATACTAAAAACCATTTCGTATGTAAACACGATAAAACAGACGTTTTGAACTAGAAGTTGAATCGACATGTTGAATTTTCATTCAATTTAAAAAATATTATTTGAATTAAAGGAGATTGTCTGTTATTTATTATTATCTTCATACTCTTCCTCATTTTACATTGCTATAACTAGACGAAGCTAAAACGGCCATATTTATGTAATAGCTGTACTCTTTCTAGTGGAAAGCATGAGTGTTGAAATATATATTTTGTAAATATGTATTTACTGTATAATATAAATACTAACGGGATAAAATTAGTAACCAGTCGGAGTTTATGAAGATTAATACTTAGATGGTGGCACATTGTCACTGCTAATTCTTCGAAGATGATATGGTAAGTTGTTCATAACAAATCCTCGTTCAAAAAATACTAACAAAAGATCAGTTATAAGTTTTGAAAGCAGAAAACCAACAACCATGCAAACATAAATTAGAATAGCAATCACCTAGAAATGGTGCCGACGAACGTAACGACTTGTAAGCGTATTGTAAATCATTTCAATTTTATAAATGACGAATGAGAGTTTCACCTGTGGTGATATGCACGTAACCTCTGTGGAATAAACGTCTGCGTTAACCACATCTTTGAATAAAAATATATGATATTTCATCGGAGTTGCCTTATATTTCTTCTAGGAAAAGCGAATATCATCATCTTACATGCCTTCATTATTCCCAAGATTATTTGAGGTCGGCAACTAGTTCAACCGGATTTACTTGAATAACAGTTCTTACACAGATCGACTGGCATCAGACCTCGGCCATCCTGAGGGTGAGGTGAATTCGAAGGTTGAACTAGTTGACAGTATGTTTGAGGGCACTGACTTCCCAATGACGATTACCATAATTGTTCATGACAGTCGGGACCGACGGCTGAACGTCCTCTCCGAGACACGGGCAGGAAACACCGTCATTTCTCATACTCCGGGCTGCCATGAAGAATTTCTTTTAAGAAAAACTCAACAGCAGACCGACCCAGGAATCAAACCAGAGACCTCTTGATATGCAGTCGCTACGCCAACCACTATACCAACGACGCAATCTAGGAAAAGCAAATATAAACCCTTTTTATTAAATTACATTTCGAACAGCAGCAAGCTAGGGAAAATCGTCAGTTATATAGTCCCAGAAGTGACGGGCCGTTTGCATTTTGAATTCAACATTTAAGGCTCTATGAAAAAGAAACTGTCAGAATTCGGCCACGGGGCCGACAGCAGTTTAGGAAACAAATTAATATCATCATTTAAGTTTTTTTTATTTGGAAGAGGTATCGAATAATTATATATTATTTATTTATATTCTCGAGTGCCAAAAGCACTTGGCGGAACGTGTTACGAACTAATATTAATAGAAAATTTGGGAAAAAGAACTTTGCTTTGATTACTAAACTGACTTCACTATTAAAACCTGGTTTTCAATCGGACGCATTTAATGTCATGGATGACAATAGTATTATTTAAACGGTCAATAAATTAGGTTCAGCGATGTCGTTAGCTGCTGATGGCAGCTATTAAAAGAATTTATATGGGGAAGATCTCGGCAATCTATTCAACTTGAGTAGAATTGAAAATCACTTATAAATATTGACTACAATCTAATTACAATTTACAGTTACGGTATTTTTGTCTAAAGAAGGCGCTAAAATCCAAGTTATTAGAATTTAGTAATCGGTGATTAGAAACAATCACCGAGGGTAAGCAACAACCTCGCACCTTGGATGGGTACCATGAGCGTCTCCGTGATTCTAAGGTCACGTTAAGCAGTCGTTCTTCGTTGTTAACATAGGATAATAGTTGTGAAGCTTAGTTAGAAACATTCGACGGCGGAAAGATTACGCAGCCACAACATTGTCTCGCAGGTCCCCAACCCGCACTCGGCCTGCGTGGGGACTTTTGGCCTTTACCCTCTCTTGAGAGGAGAAGAGGAGACCCGAGCCCAGCAGTGGGATATTGTGAGTTATTGATGACTTGGTATGACGACCGATTAAACCACTAGGCCATACTTTCATACATAGCACTGGCCTGTCTATAATAGATTTAATACTTTTCCAAAAACAAAAATAGTATTGGCGTACATATGCACGTAAGAGCATTACAGTAATCTTTAAGTGAAATATGTGGTAAACAGAAAATCTTCGAAAATTTCATCATCACTATCATCAGCCCGTTGCAGTCCACTGGTGGACATAGACCTCTCCCTAGGAACACCACAAAGTCTGTTGCTTTCTACATCCAGTCGCTGCCAGCTCTCTTATGTAAATCATCCCACCGTCTGGCCTGAGAGCGTCCCACACTAGGTTTGCCAAGGTGGTCTAAACTTTATTTAAAAAAAAAATCATTTATTACTGACTTGGGGAACATAATTGACGTATTATCACGGCAGTTCCCGCAGTTTATTAAAAGAGAGAAAAAGTACCTTAAAATTAATTCGAAATTAATATCTAATTGTAACATTGCAATGTGTGTAAATGAAATAAGTAATGTTTTCGAACACCTATCTTCAACAAATGATTTCTGTTTATATAATAGACAGAGTTGAATAATAGCTTTATGTAAGTCAGAAATAAGGAAGAATTTTTACAGATAACGGAATAAATAAATGTTTTCTAGCAATATAAAACAGAAACATAATGAAGGAAAAGATTTTCTTTTGAAAATTTTTCTCGGAATAAAAAAATAATTGGAAAGAAAGTTAAACACTCGTTACTAAATCAAATTGCGTCGTCCTTGTGCTGGCGCTGAACCAGGCGCCGCCACCGCCATCCAACGCTATTACGCGGGCAGAAAGAGTCCAATTTAGCTAGAGGCACCGACGGTAATACACGACACCGTTCTAACATGACCAGTATTCAAGACGATTGACATACTTTGCTTTATAATTTATTCTTTTTAGTGTTAATGTGTGCATTAGACACATTGTCGATGTTTTACCCACTCGACCCGATCTTTGACTAATAGTCAAAGATTGGGCTAAGCATAGAAAAACTAACCATAAACCTTAAGGAGAAAATGTACAATAACACTATCTAATTCAAGCCGCTTCGTCTGCGTCTCCTTTAATCAAGCTTGGCTCTTATTGGTCCAAGCGCTAAGTTAATTGCCCTATCTTAGGCACGTCAGCAAGAGAGAGAGATACCTGACCATTGTATCATCAATACAGACCTGGTAACATAAATATAAACCATTTTTAAATAGATAACATGGTAATTACTACTTTGTTTTGCAACATATATGTTAATACTATGACACCTATGAAATATAACTATACTACACGTGGCATGCCCTGTTGATAGCATAAGTGTATTTTTTGTGAACAAATTATTAATAGACATGAAAAATATTTACTTGATGTTTTTTTTAAATGTACTGGTAGTTACAAGTTTATAGATTAGAAAGTTGCTCAAACCCAAAATACTTATTTTTAACTGACTTCAAAAAAGGAGAAGGTTCTCGATTCGACTGTATTTTCTTATGTTCGTTACCTCAGAACTTTCGAGTGGGTGAACCGAATTTGATGATTCTTGTTTTATTAAAAAGATAGTGCTTCCCGTGTGGTATCATTAGTACAATTTGGTTCAGTTCTTAACGTCAATCTTCTTTTTGTTAAAAGATTTGTTAATTTAAAAAAAACCGGCCAAGTGCGAGTCGGACTCGCGCACCGAGGGTTCCATACAACCTTGATACTTCCACGCGTTCCTGAGAAAAAGGGGCTGGACAGACGTACAACAAAGTGATCCTAAGAGTTTTGCTTTTTCTTTGATTACCCCTTAAAATAATTTCCTTTGACTTATATAACAATATATTAAAGTGTTTCGATTTTTTTCTTTAACTTATATTTCGAAACCTTGTTTCTCACCAATTAACTTGGAAAATTTAAAATCCCTAAAATAAAAGATCGCACTTATAGGGTAGCTCGATTTTCCTAAATTTTTACGAACTCTCAAACATAAGTTGAAGCTCGTTCTTGTTAAACTGGGGCTTGATAGACTGATAGCCCGGCAGACAACATACATGTTATCTCACACAATTCTTCCTACAAAGGAAAATCAAAATAGAACTGGAAAAAGTTGAGAAAACTAAATCTTAGCGTATAGTTAAATATTAGTTGAATCTTTATTATGATTTTGCCATACAGAGTAGGGTTTCCTGCCGATTAATTACACAATTCAAAGATGTTCGTTTCCTTGTCAGTTACTACTATTTATAAAAATGTATAATTTCTTCCAAGATTTCGGGTATTAAAAATATTACAGCCATTCATGATTCTTTTTACGTGTTCTATATTTGAAAAACGATGAATAAAATTACAAACAGTTATTTATTTAAAGCTAATGAACATAGGCGGACTCGATGCCATGGGGCATTCTCTGTCAGTCAACCTTTGAGTGATATAAATATATGAGGCGGTAGGTGCAAAATGAATAAGTAGAATTTAGCTCGGTAAATAAGAAATCATAGGTGCGTCACAAACATAAAAGTATAAGTATATATTATAGAATAAAAAATATTATAATATAATTTAAAATGAAAGCACTCACAAGTCGGATGCTATCGTTGTGAATGTTCTGCCAATTCATTCCGATGTAGATCGCGTACTTTCGCCTTGAATGTGAAATGGTTTGTGGATATCGTGGTTTCAGCCTATTGAAACCACGATATCCACAAACCATTCTAAAGCTTGCTTCCTAAAGCGCATTCCAAAGAAGAACTGACTGCATAAAGAAGAAAAAAATTATGAAGTTGGAGGTGTCGGGGCTTAGAAGAAGAATATTATTTCTTGACCGAAGACTTCGATCATGAGTTTAGCCTAATAAATGAAAGTTGGGTACGAGGTAATAAGGTATCGATGAAGAATTGAGGAAAGAAAAGAGAGAAGTGAGTGCACACAAACTACGATGCTGACGAATTGGGAGCCATTGTAGCTGGGAACGGATAACAAACACAGGGTCATACTTACGAAAACTGAAAAAGAATCGAGTTATTAGGATAATCGTTTATTATTTGACTCATTTAAGGCGTAAGTTGATAACAGATCTCTTACAAAATTATTTATTAATGAGCTTCCCCAAATAACGACGAGTATGCTAACCTCGACACAAAAATAAATGCTAAGATTATAACTTAGAAGTGATAACTTATTCTTTTACATAGTTTTTCGAGCCACTCGTCGTCACATAAAATCAAACGACGAGCCCCTCTCCCATCTCTAAATATTACAGTAGTTAAGCGTGTTAGAACCAGAGTATATACATGCGTTGTGTGCTCGCATTATGGCAATTTAACTGGAAGCGTTCCCCTACCGCATCAGCACCGCGGGCACGACGAGTATTTCATACACACGTCCAATTGGGAGAAAGTGAATAATATCAATATAGCCACTTTGTCAAATAAAATGTGAATACATTACGCGTAAAGAATTGGGAGAACGTGTCTCAACGAACAAAATAGCGTTACACCAACTGCGTTTCCAAAACCGTCAACTTAAGATGTTTCTCTAGGGAGGGGCGTAATATTGATTCGAAATACTAACTTATTTCGCTTACGTTATAAGCGGATTTGTTAACGAGCTATCGGCTTACTTAAAACATGATAGATATTCCACTCGTTCTTCACCGTAATATTTTCATTATTATTGATCTTGAAATTGTAGCCGATACCACTAAATCAATATATCATTCTAAATGAACTGATGATGGCTGAACGAAATGATGTCACTGCTAAAGAAAGGTTTTCCCTAAGAAATGCCAACCACTCCCGTCTTGGTCAGTTCACTGCCAGCCATTTTCTTTAAATGGCTCGCAAATTTCCGCTCCAGCAACAATCGGTTTGCCTGGAGACATGACGGGTCTACTTCCTCTTCAACGTATTAATTCTCCATCGAAAACCTTCAGTACAAACGCACGCACCATCGCATGATGAACTACTTAAAACTTGTGGACCAGTCCAACGATGATTTGAATGAGCAGAGACCAAGGGAAATTTAACTTATGATCGTGAATTAAAATTTTTCATTTCATTTAATACTATAAATTAAAACAATGTTATGTTTTCGTTGAGAAAATCATAAAAAAGTAGTTGTACGTGCGTACATTTATTTAAGTGGTACATCTAATAAAAAAAGTATAACGATACAAAAGACATACGCCATTTATTTTATATTTTCGGTGACCAACTGAAACGTGAGCCGTTTACTTACGGCTAGAGACTATTAGAAAGGGAAGGTACAAGAATGTAAAGATGAAGTAAATGTTCTCACGTTTTGTGGGATTTTAAGCCATATGTTACTGTGAATATAGTAGTATAGTATTAAGTTTTCAATATGCATAAGCGATAAGGAAATGTTTTTTAAAATGTCATTGCGACTGTTCATTTATTATCTACTAAATACAGTCAGATACAAATGCAAATTCCCTCACAGCACTCTCGATTCTGGCAATCAAGTGTAAAGTATAGCTACATAAATTTTATCTAGATCCTTTCATCTGTACTGAAAAAGGGATGTTTAATATTGGTCCCTCCTTCCATTCTTTTCATATTTGGACTTAGATAATATAGAAACTCCATAAATGAGTTCTTGGTTTATCGTATCGGGATACAGGATGATATCAATAACAATTACCGAATCAATTTTCAGATTTTATTTATTCACAATATATTATATAACTATATAAAGAACAATGTATCATGTGATCCGCACGAATGAGATGGCTATAAAGTTAATTTTATGTGTTATATTTACATAATGACAGACATTACAGAGCGCAACGTCCTCCATACTGCAATAAAAAGATAACGATGAAATTCGTGAATACCTGATGACAATCTTGCAATATAACTGTTTTAAAGACCTTGAAAAAGATTTGAAGAAAAATAGATCTTTCGTGAGAGATATGTTTGCTACACATGTCAGATTAAATTTACACGATTCAACATTGTTCTTTGAGATGGTCAATCAAATGTGTTACTTCTAAAGAAACACATTTGACTGTTGAATCAAATGTTCACGTAAATTATAATATATCCAATTGCAATCAATGAATATAATATATACTTCAAAATGTTTTTAATCTATATTTTTTTGCAAGTAAGTTTACAATGAAAAAAATATATTACTAAACATAAGACCAATGCACTAAGCCCAACTTCCCGCCGACGTAAAACTAACTTGTTGTACATGGAATACTGCTTGCGAAGTTTATATTTAAAGAGTTGTATTTTTCAACGTCTAGAATAGTTTCTAAATCTACAATCACAAATAAATACTTTCAAATTTTAAAATAATGGTCTTAATAGACCCTTTAGAACTGAAGTTTATACTCAAAGTCCGTTTGTTTCTTAGTATATTTTTAATAATGCCGAAGGCAATAACTTTTTATTACATTCCCCGCACAACGCGACGCGCTTGCAAAGAACAACAGAACACTCATTACTTCTTCAAGCCTTTACTACGGCAATAAAAACGGTTCTGATCTCTTTTGTGTCTATTAATAAAATATACATTTAGCTATTTCCACATCTCAGCCAGTTCCAGCCGGTCACAAGAGGCTCCAACTTTGTAACAAACTTTATTCAAAGGACGATGTTATTATCCAGTTTGTAATATTATAAGCTGTGATTTTAGATCACGTACTGTTTATAACTGGAACTACTCTCTAGGGCCTCGAGATCAGTTGGTGATCTCTTTGTGAGTGGAGACGCAAACCAGTTGACAGATATTGTACAGCTGAATTAGAACAAAAAACTTTGCGAATGGTTTACATCTGATTAAAAAAAATTGCGACTGTATTCATTATTTTGTAACATGACTATTTTCGACCCGTCAAAAGTTCTATCTCTGACAAGACGCTGGCTATTGTAAAGAAAGGTTATAAATTAACAACTAATTAATTATTTCTCCAAAGCGCTAAGTAATATAATATGGATAATAATCCATATTATTTTAACCAGCACTTTTGTTATAGCTTATTTGCTGCTCTGATTGTTTGCATTATATATTTTACTCTGTACTGTATAATAATTACTTCTGTGATCATACTTTGTCATGCATGACTCAAATTATTCAACACACAATATATTTAAATGTTGAAACCCTTGCAGTTCACATATATTTCTAAACAAATACCTACTTCGAAACACTACCAAGATAAAAGCCTCTTCATGTTCGGCCGTCTTAAAAGAATTGTTTTCTTATAGAAGAATGAACCGAACAGGTTTTTAACAACTCTTCTACAGTTTCGAACGCTAAATTCTTTCAACAATAATTTGCCCAAGTTTGCTTAACTTAAAATGTTACATTAATGAAGTAATATTATGTTTCTTTCAAAGTCTGGATTTCTTGAACAAATTTTTTAGTACACTTTTTAACTTTCTATAATAGAACATATTTTTACTAACGCATTCTTATATTCTTGAAAGAGCATTGGGATCGTTTTTCTTTTCCTCGACTATATCGTTTACAAAACTATGATAATACTTCCTAAACTTTCATACTTATCTGTTATTTTTTTTATATATAATTTATTATTATTGCTGTACCATTAATAGCCGTAGTATTATTTCTAAGGAAAACAAAAATTCCATTTTTCAAAGTTAGCGTTATTTTTACTAGATCAAAACAAAGTCAGACATTTACAGATACCTAATGAAAAACAGTAATTACAACTTGAGTCACTTAATAATAATAATAATAATAATAAGATTTATTTCTGAAAAGTAGCTTACAAGTATAGAACAATCAACAAATCAAGAAACTCAAATACTGCAGCCGTACCGAAATACATATAAATCTAT